>JAHZNA010002621.1:0-33620 GCA_027743935.1 Sinodicranocentrus sp. ZH6
GCATAAGACTGTGTCTGCTTGAACTTACACGTATATACTAAGCCATCGGAGTTCAATTGGGTTGTGTCTATGTGTATGTGTATTTCTGCATGTGAATATGCATGCTTGTAGGTACATAAGGAGTACACAAATGAGTCCCGTTGCAAGATATGCGTACGTGATACGTGCGTATGTGATGGCAGGTGAGATAGATGCTACACAGCTGGAAGATGATGATCGTTAGCAGGTGAGCTATGCAGATAATGCAGAAGGTGACTGGTAGCAGTCGAGTGAGCTAATTAATATGCATAACGGGTAAGATATGCAAGTCATACATGAAAGATAGCAAGTGCATGCAGTAGGATGCAAGTGCATGTGTTTCACGATATTGAAACATGACAAGCATGACATGCGTTAATGGCTTTCCATATCTTCCTCGACAAGGAAGATATTTGTATAATACAAAATGTGAAGACCTTTCTTGAGAGATGGGGGAAATATGTACATCGTAAAATATTGTGATGTGATGTGAAGATGATGATGATGTGTAATGGCGGGTATGCATATATGTACATTGAATGATTCAAGTGTACCTATGTACACACATATGCTATTTGTCCGTCTGTTTAGAGGTTGGACTTTTGTTCATGCATATAGGTACACATGTATCGAAATAAGTAACCAAATGCAAACGTTATTTTTTCCATGTTGAGGAGATGGTAATCTCGTTTTCGTATTTTGTCGCGCCACAGGTAGCAACACATATTTAACCAATCGGTTACACAAATATGTATTGAGAATAGCTAATCGCCATCCTCAGACTCAATAATAGTACACAGAGCCTTTACAAGGCACTTTTTCAAGTCTTGAGGCTTGTAACCGGAGTCGAGCCACTGCTCAACTATACCTTTAATTATATTGCATCCATCACGATGCATTGAGAAGGCAAACGATACATCTGTCTCTATATTAAATAGCGTAATTACACGCTTTCTACCTTTGGTTGAAAGACGGTCTGGAAGGGCCGGGTATGTCAACCTCTAATACCCGCTGCCGATTTCCGCTAGCTGAAGGTATGAGAACTGTACTTGCGACGCTTAGCGATCGTTGCTCTGGGACAGCTCCCGTCGTCTAACTCCGTATCGTTCATTGATGCTGATGAAGAAGAATGTAAGTCGAGGGGAGGGCTGTATGCCGTAAACGAATCTTCGCAGTCTGCTCTACGTGCAACTTCCCTTTCATCCACGTTTTCTTCCACTTCCCAGGCGGCCACTGCCGCGGGCATTTCTTGAAGGATGAAGGCCTCCGGACGCCAAAGCACAAAAAATACCGTCCCATCGTAGGAAGGCCATGCGCTCTTCTCTTTCACAACCGTTAAAAGTTTCCGTTCCTCCAGATGAAAGCCCCTTATATATTTGTTAATGATGGAGCCAGCCCAACCACCACACGTAATCAAGCCGTAAAAATCTGGAGGGGTGTAAGATGAATACTAATTATTGAAAATGCAAAAAAGAATACACTGCAAAGCATTCCACTTCAATTTTGTGTTTACACACTTTAAACACTTACTTGTAGCATCATCCACCAAAACATCTTCACACAAATTCATTAAAAAGAATACGGCTCGCATCAACCCATATTCATACCACGGCATCCTCGAGCATATGCCGTTGTGAAGGCACATGCTTGTATATGGGAGGTAGCTATCGTCACAGTTCATTCCTGGAATCAGACGTAAACACCTTTCGCCTCTGCGATTGACTAATTCAAAACCGCAGCAGCCATATCGCTCCTCTGGATTGAAAGCTGGTAGATTTTCACCGCAGTCGTTCTGCTGAGGGAGAATCCCCACGCAGTCAGACTTGATCCGCCGTTTGGCGATAAGAGAATTTCCGACTCTGGCATGCACGGTTTCCCATCGCTGCCGTTCGTGCACGGCTCTGTTATATGAAGTAAACTTTCCTTTGTAAAATGGACCCCTTCAATTGGGAATCTTTCCCAATTGTCAAAGTCCAGAGGGACTACGCGGAAGAGGGGACAGCCAGGATGCCGACCCTGGCCGCAGCTTTTTTCCAGCAGAACTTGAAATGGATTCATTGCGCTTTTGAATAAACTTTAACAAATGAATAAAATTTAACAAATGAAATAAACTCCACACTTCCCCGCAAATAAACTCGTAACTTGAGTGATGAACTTTTTCTGCAGAACTTGTTGCAATTATAATTCCATTAATGAACTTTCACAGTAACGTTTTCTGTAGAACTTCACATACTTCTCAAAGTAAGGAATAATAAGTATTTATAAAGTACTTTTTGAGTTTTCCATTCATTAGCTGAACTTTACAAAATACGATAATCAATCCAAATCCAAAATAGAACTAACCAGTCGAAGTAAAAATCTCGAGAGAGATGCGCTTTTGCTTACTTAATTAGAGAAGATACTCGACAGATGCTAGATAGAAGCTGATATTCAAATCAGTCTGTGATCAGCATCTGTCTTGTAAGTTACCTAATCTTTCAACCTTTGTTTCCCATTGTCCAGCTATTCAAACTACTTTGTGAAGTTTACGTGCGGAAAGGAACATCCTTTTAAAAATGAAGGCTCTCATAATATCCCTGCTGTTTACGGCAGGAGTTGTCAGTGTGGTTACCCTGACCTGCTTCAAAGAGATGAAATGCATTTCCTGTACCAAACAAGGTTGCATCTTCCTTTCATTCTCAAACAGGTCGACTCTCTGCACATCTAGCGAGTTTAACGATTGATATATCTCTCTTAAAAGAACCATCTCATCCTGCACGTCAGGTATGTACATATGAAATTCACGCTTAAAAATAATAATAAGTCGCTCAAACAAATACTCTGTCAAATCTCACATCTATTTATTACTTCATCATCATCTACAGAACAACGTCAACTGAGACCTGAATTTATTGAAAGTCCATATGGAATTCGACCAATTCCAGACTTTGTCACAAAACGGACAACTAATAAACCAGTCATCAAGACTACAGAGAAAACTTCAATCATCAAAATGACTACTTCTCAGCAAACCTTCACCTCTACCCCCGTTACTGACAAGGTCAAGCAAGTAACCTTGGACCAGGAGACTCAAAAGAATGAAGCTGATGCCCCTCCTTCCATTCTTGTCAATGTTTCATCCTTCGGTCTGTCATCCCTTGGTCTACAACCCCCAACAAAGTTTGAAAATGAAAAAACTGGGCAGACAACAGAGGAAGGGGAGGTGGTTACCAGTACTCAGGTCACTCAGGCTACGTACGTAAGGTACGTACATCCATTAATACATACATATATACATACATACATACATTCATATGTCTGCAAGTAATATATATCAAATATTTTTTGTATTCAACAGGCTTGCTTGGCAAGCTGAAGGAACTGGAATGCACTCAGTATCTGACTTTTACAAAACTTCGACGCATGAGACGTGGAATTAAAGGAGAGTTTTCAGAAAACCTTTTTCTCAAACGCTGTCTGTACACATTAACTTGATTCGAGTTGAAAATGACTCATAAGCAGTATGTTTGTATGCAACAGAGTGTGATTTTCATTACCTTTTGTACGCGTGCGGTAACGAGTACATTATCTTAAATGCAACTCTAATATAATATTTTTAGCTCGTGAATACACATTCACTTTTATATTTTTACTGTGCACGAGCACAAACATATTTTTAACATCGTGTGTACCTACACACGTATACGCACATTTTTGTATGCGATATATTTATTTGAACCTTTTTCTCCCTCTGCATGAAAATGGAGACATAAATGTACCTCAAATGTACCTAATCTTTTTGTGTACTTTTTAGTACAGGAATAAATATTACTTGAAATAATATCTCTCTCTCTCTATCACAGTTATCATAAAAGTAACATTTTTGCAACATATGTAACCATTATGTGATGCAGCCCTTTTATCATCAGAATCGATTTTTCGCTTTCAGTCTCATACCCCATGTATGCAATTTGTATTCTAATTCATTACGTCTAGTCAACGATCCATATTAGGTAATTATATAAGGATTTATTTATTATTCAGTACCCCTTAAAAAAATTGTGTGGCCAATTTAATTGGGACCTTAAATAATATAAGTTTTCAACTGACTTTACTTGACCAAGTTTAAACCTTCAAAGATTGATTATGCATGATGCACCATGTACTTTTTATATGCGTGTATACACCTTATTCCTTTGTACTATACCGGCTGATTGCAATTTTTCCAGTTGAGTGCAATTGAAAACAGCGCTGGTGTTAGTGTGACATCGATCACCACAGTAACAAAAAATCTGCCATTCTGAACCAAAATAAGGCAAAGGGGTTGGTGAACTGCCAGTGCATTGATTAGGTATCAATATATACACTCAAGGAAAATATGCTTGAGGCGCGCCTTGGTTCATTTAGGAGTTTAACAGACGCTTGAGAACACTCGCCATAATCAGTATATTAATTTATAGATGGGCTAGATCGACAATGTTCAAAAGATTCTTTTACTGGTAACAGAAAACTCATTACATTTTCGCAACTCCCGAGTCCTATTTATCGAAAGAAATGAAAAAAATAGTCATCGGTTATGCTGATAAAAAGTGCATGACGAGGACTATTAGCATTAGCTGATTACCAAATACTATAAACTTGAGCATAAACTCAACAATATTAACCCATTCACTTCACTGATGGACGTGTGCGTGCAAAATTTAGGCGTGTGCACTATTTTCAAGTAAATGGATTTGATTTGAATGGTCTTGTTGTTGAATGGATTTCAGTTGCAATTGTAATCAGGAGAGCACATGTAACCAAATGCCTACACACCACAATTCGATGATTTCGATGATATCGGTAGTCTTTTTTGAATTACCTAAATAATTTAAAAAATGGAACGCGTGAGCATGATATGCGGATTTTCATTGTGAAGCTAAAAAGCATGCATAATAAAGTGCTCCACATTTTTATCACAAATGTTGTGTCACTCTCAATGGCAAATTGGGATTTTAAACAGAGAAATACGAGATGAAAGATCAGCATCGATTCATACACTCGTAACAATCGTGAAAGTTATACATTATGTGTATAAATTGGATTTGGTTTTCTGCACCCCTGTCAAATTCAAATTGTTTATGACATAATATGTAACAACCGTTGACATTTTTGTAAGTTGCACGGTTACAGAAATAAATGTGGCTTTACGAGGGAGAGAAGTTTTTATGAATTTTTTCTTAGAAATCGTTACTGGTGGCGATGAGATTGTATGATTACTTCATCCATATAAGAATGTAATGATGCAATAGGATTTTTCAATTTTTCTAAATCCATGAATCTCTCCATATGAGTCTTAAGCGTCATATACTTATACTAGCATGTTTTTTATCAGGTATCTATATCCTTATGTAATTCTTGGTATGCATTAATTGTCGAAGATGACAGAATAACATGCTTACGTAAATAGTGGCGTTTACCCCTAATATAGAAATCGGTGCGAAAACATTTCGCTTGAGGGAGTTGGTTCGTAAAAAAATGCAATTAAAATCATTACAGTGGTTGTGACTAAACCGATCATCAAAAGAACAGTTTATGGAGGTGTCATGACACCACGTAGAAAATATGACGCAGTAAACTGCTAAATAATATAATAACAATCTACACGAATTCCTTTTTTTTGCCTCATAGCCCATCACGTTTTAAATCATCTACGTCGTTATCTTTTTTTGAAAAAAAGTAGGTGTGCGTGGTGGGGTGAGCTGTGTTACGTTATCTTCTTTGTACTCATCCCCTTTTGTCATTACTAATTATTACGCATATTTTGCATGAGTCATTAGACCCATTGACTAAGACCAGAGACGTTAACTAAGATTATGATAATAATGGCGATGATTATGGTAATCAAAGTGTGCAATTTAAAATTGACACATTTTCGGTATAAATACTTTGACAAAAATCCCTTTCATTTGGAATTATTACTATGGAAAGATGCGATATACTCTGTTTTTGACCAAGTTGAGCTCACTAACCAAAATAAACATGCACCTAATAATAATAAACTACGCACATCAAAGGAAATAATTCCTTAGTCATGCGTACCTAAATAATGCATGAAATTCTTAAATAATACCTACCTACACCAGCTACACATACGCGTACTAACATGATCAATAGGTACAAAAAAAGGTACCTACAAGCGTTCAACAAATTGAAAGGGATATTTTTAATGGAATAAATACTCATGTATAAAAGCCTCACGGCTCTGCTCTTTCAAATGTGATTACGATAGATTATAATGCGTAAAGAGAGATATATTTACATGTAATACTTGAGAATTTCTATTGTAAATCAACGATTATCAAGGTATTGCTATCCCCTTTGGTGTGCCTTTCCTAATGATGATTCCTGACGCGAGCGGAAGTTGTCGAAGCAAGATACTATATTAGCTGTACAGGTAGAAGGGTAATCAGCATTATTGACTGAAATATTATCTTCTCATATGCACAACACATTATTATTACACAATCTGGACTGAGAGAGTGCACCACCCACCTTTTTACTCTATTTTGCATTCATTGCACATGGCTGTTCACAAGTCGTGAAATTTTTCAGGATACAATTCTCGAGTGTGCACATTTATCTTTATTGAGTGCAATCTGCTATAGTGATAATGATGAAGATCGTAGTAGTAGACTTTTGAGCGTTTACACTTTACGCGGAAATTGTCAGACATCACCAAGCTCTTTCGTGTAATCATGCCTTGCAGGAACATAGACAAACAATATGTGTAGCCGACATCATATTTTCAAGTATGTGCACTTCTACTGGCTAAACGAGAATTCATGCTCTCTTATGTTTGTACTTGAGAGCAGCATGCAAGAAAAAATTGTCGAATATAACATGCTTTTTAGGTATTTAACATTCTATCCCTGTTTATATAGGAGTTGGGGTCGTGATTTTAAAAAAAAATCAATGTAAAACATAACAACTCGATAGATTCTTTAAAAAGATTGTGAATCCTATTCTTTGCTGAACAAATAAATGGCTTTTTTAAATCAGTTGATACTAACTTCCTTTTGCAAACTAATTTTTAGTTCCTGCCCGGGGACTGGATTAAAAAATCTTTTGTTATCTCTATAATAATGACGTACTTTAATCTAAATTTAGATCTTATCATGATAGGTTACTGTGATTACCTTCGCCATGTCTATCACATATGTTGCCCCTTCAACTTCTTTTTTTCGAAACACGACTCTAATTCTCTGATATGTTAGGATAAGAAATTGTGCATGACAAATAAAATAAATAATAAGATGCGACTTTGGGAAACTTATGTCTGAATAAATTGTAATTGATATAATGGCATACAGCTCTCGGCAAGCATTTTTAGAGTTTATATGCTTGTAATAGCAATGCTACTTTTACTACCATGTTACGTTACCAAAACATGTCTCCATTGCATTATCCAGGTCAAAGCAATGCACATCTACCATCTACGATCTACCTTTCTAACAAGCAATTTTGTCGTGATCAACTCCTTTTGATAAAATAGGCCAACGTTTATGAATTGCATTTAATAATTTGTCATGACCATGCTAACTATCACCCAAACTACAGATCCTGCTACAGTAGTGGCTGTTGCAATAATATGAAAAATGGAAGGAAAGCGGAAGCATATTTTTTGTCATCTTGTGGGTCGTGGTAGTAATGTTCGTTTTTCTGTTGCAGTGTTCTCATCCGCAAGTGTCCAGGTATGTTGGAGGTTGTTTGGTCAAAGTGTCGTCAATGTAAGGTGGTTTCTGTGTACACTTGTAATATGTACAAACAAATGTGGAAGGCTCTAGAGGGTTAGTTGGATAAAGTGGGAAACTCAACGACAGGAAGCATGAAATGTCCAGCATTTATAGTCTCTAGTAATTAAAAACGTTAAAGAGTCAAATAAATAAGTTAAGTTAACTGTCCCCAGTTATGTTTGTATTTATTCAAGCAGTTAAAAAATGTCGAGTTTAGTATTTTCAATATATCATATGTATCTGTATATATGCCATGATGTATATAAAACATTGTATGAGAAAAATATAATGTCAAATTATGGTACAAGTTCTGGGCCAGGTAAGGAGTTGTTGTGTATAGAGCTTAGGCAGTAGTAGTGGGAGTGGTTAGCAGTAGTAGCACAGCAGTAGTTGTTGTCCAATGACGCAGTCAAAGGTCAGTGAGGTACCTGAAATTTACGAGAAGTACTGTCTTTTGGCTTCATGTCAGGAGATGGGGCATAGAATACAGGCGGACCTGGTGGAAGCTCTCTTGGAGAAGTATATTTACTGTTGAGACCGGATACCTTAAGAATGACGGGCCTTTTGGGACTGTCTTGTCGGTGGGTTGAGCCCAAAAGGTTACCAAGCTGCTGGGGTGAGAACTCTGGACGGCGACCACGTGGTCCTTCATTTGGGTATGGACCTTGGTCAAACTCCTCAGATCTGTAGCCCCCTCCTTGCTGTTGGAGACGAGATGGATAGTTGAACTGGGCCCCAGGGAATGGAGTGAAGTCTCCATTGTCTGCGGATTCCTTGAAATCATCGTTCTGGATCTGGTTAGGATGGAAACGAGGGCGGTTACCTCCGCGACTGAACCTGAATCCTCCTGAGGGATGTCCTTGGTTCACGAAAGAGTGAGCAGATTCAGGACCGCCATACTGTCCAGGACCTGCGTTAGATTGTGGCGCACCATATGGTCCAGGACCGGGTCTACCTTGACCTGGACCCCCAAACCCACTGGGTCTGGAAGGACCGTCAGAGCCCCCGAACGGACCATCAGAAGGTGGGCCACCGAACTGTCTGGGTCCATCATTAGGTGGGCCACCAAACTGTCTGGGTCCATCAGAAGGTGGGCCACCGAACGGCCTGGAAGGTCCATCGGCGTTGAAAAATATTGGTCTAGTTGGTCCGTCAGAACTGCTACTGGCAAAAGGTCCTGGTCTGGAAGGGCCATCTGCACTACCACCGAAAGATCCTGGTCTGGAAGGACCATCTGAACTGCCGCCGAATGATCCTGGCCTGGAAGGGCCATCTGAACTGCCGCCGAACGATCCTGGTCTGGAAGGACCATCTGAACTTCCGCCGAACGGTCCTGGCCTAGAAGGACCATCTGAACTGCCGCCGAACGGTCCTGGTCTGGAAGAACCCTCTGCAGCGCCGCCGAAAGGTCCTGGCCTTGATGGGCCATCAGAACTGTCCCCAAAAAGTCCAGGTCTGGAAGGTCCATCGGAGCTATCACCGAATGGATTTAGCCCTGAAGGACCGTCTGAACTTCCGTCAAACGGTCCTGGTCTGGATGGCCCATCAGCGAAAAGTGCTGGTCTTGAAGGTCTGCCACCCCCGAAAGGTCCACGACCTTCAGCTGGAGCGTATGCTCCAGGTCCTGCAAGACGATTTGGAATAATAAATTTTGTTCTAGTACAAATCTAATGCTGTATGACTGTTGTAAAATCAACCTCTGTTCATACCATCAACCTCAACTCATAAAAGTAAACGTGTGCCAAAAGTGTATTTATGCAATAAATGAATGCTTAAAAAAATCATGCAATTTTTCCGTTCAATGCAGTCAGTTAAATAAAAATAACATGCATCATGAACAGACACGTTTTCATGTAAATATATGTATGAAAATGCTAATTTGAAAAATCAATGAGTGTAATAAGTTTTCAACGTGAAAATCAAACAGTACCTTCTTGATAAGGGCCTGGGCCGCCAGGTCCGAAAGCACTTGGCCTATTTCCAGAAAAGCTTGGGCGACTTGATCGGTGGGGCTTACGTTTTGGAGCATTTTGGTTGCTAGCGCTTTGTGAAGGTCCTCCTGGTCCGCCAAGTCCACCTCCAGAAATTCCTTCGTTTAATGGACCATCATCAGAATCATCGTAGAATTGTGAGTCTGGTCCTCCTAAACATAATTGGAAATACAATTAAGTTTGGCAATATTACAAGTTGGGATTTTTGGTGAAGTTGTGTGATTCAGTAATTTGAAATGTATAATCATTGATATATGCACCTAGAATTACTATTATGCAATGTAAAAAGCTGTCAAGATTTTCCACATGCGTTTACCTTGTGAAGGTGCAAACTGGAATGGTCGGAATCTCTGTCCTCCTGCTGGAGCATAGTTATACTGTGAATTTTCGTGACCTCCTGCACTGGCTGAAGCATCCATTTTACCGAATTCTCCGTCGGTGATTTTAGATAGATCAGGGAATCCTTTCGGTGGTCCGAATTCTTGCATGAAACCCATATTACCAGAATCTGAGCCGGAGGAAGGTGCTTCTTCAACATCATATCGTTCTGCAAAGAACCATAATTCAAGTTAACTACACTCCACTATATGTAAGGATGATAGCACATACAAATGAGCGTCTTTTTAAATCATCTCATGAGAGACAAACATTGATGGCAAAAGTTTACAAAAAAAATTATATTATACCTGAAGGAGCATCTGGACTGGCAAAGGTGTATCTTGGTGGTCCCTGAGAAAACCCTGGGGGTATACCTCCATATGAAAAACTGGGTCTACGGCCAGGATAGCTATCTTCATCTTCTGCGCTCACTGTCTGTTGTCTTCTACTTCTATTATAGTTATTCAATTGAAACCATCATCCTCGTCATTTATCATACGATAATTCATGTAAAAATATGTAAACTACTTCACAGAGTGAGATTCTATGTCACATCGTATACTTTTGTAAATAGGCAAATACATCAATCATTGTGGTCATTTACTATCAAACAATTGCCCTGGGTAAAAGCTGTAAAATAATGTCACATGAAAAAAGAACTATCCCTGATATCTATAATTAAAATAAATTATAAAAAGCTCAACCCTCTTTTTCGTACATTCTCTTTATTCAATTCCTAATCAATTGCTCCCTAGATTAGATGACAATTCAAAGGTGAAGGCAAAAATACGAAATAATCGTGAGAAAAAAACTTTTCCACTTTATACTCTGAGCAGTATTATTGTGAGATACCTGCTTGATATGGGTTGCTACTAATCAAATCTCATAATCTCTTCACATGCCTATATATTTAGATATATATGCATGAAAGCATAAAAAAAGTATAAAGTTTGAATATTCATAATTATTCCTCGTTGACAAACAATTATACGAGAAAAAACGGTAAACACTTCTAAAGCATGATTAAGTTTACTGTAATGATTACGTGCATATAGAATTGATAAAGTGTGACTTAATGCGTTGATAACGGAAGGTGTATTACAAAATGGGAAAGAAAACTAAAGATAAGCATCACTTACGCTAGAATAAACTTTTCTTGTGGTACACCATGAGGTGCTGGGATGAGTTTAACAATTGGTTTTACCAACTTTATGGTATTTCCTTTGGAGGAGGATCCACCTGAAGAAATCACATTAAAATATTGATTCAACTTTACTATTCACTGAAAATCCCATAAATAATTCAATGGCAGGTTACAACTAGCTTGTGGCTATTTCAGTTTACAATTCTATGCAATTGATGCAATCCCAGCCAATCTGGTAACTTTATATGCATATTTCATGATCTCTCAAAGGATTTATGAGAATAGCGAGTTGGCTCAGTCATCGCAGGACATAAGAAATGCGTTAATTTAATGTATAATTCATTTTCAACAAGAAAGTCTTGTGTAACATTATAAACAGGGGTTTTCCTAGACCCCAATCCATTTATAGTGTCCTACGCACCTCTCTTTAAAAATAAGCAAATATGCATACGAAAATGACTCATATATTATGTGTTTAATGACGTGGGATAAAAATCCTTTTACCTAAAGTCATACAACATGTGAGTATTATTCAGGATGCAATTTGTTAAAAATGTGATTGTTGATCATAATGTGGTCACCAAAAAAGACGTTTCTGCATCTGCAACAAAAAGTTGGTCATAGCTCGGGCTGTCATTTATGCCGTGCACAATTTACAATCTCCGTCGCATTTTTTGTAATTTTTAGAGATAATTTCGACGCATTCTCTCGCTTTTTCTCTTTTGTATGATTAACTCAAAATGGAAAGGACAAATGAAATGAATGGCAGTTGACTTGAAAAGAAGTTCAGTAGCGCTATACTTGCTTCTAATGGGATGAGATAAATAATCAAGTAACTAAACAAACCCAGCATGGCAAAAAGTGAAGAACACATCTCGTCCAAGATCTCGAAGCGAATAATTAGATCCAATGATGCAATACTGCATGCATGCATCATACATGATATCCACTTGATCTGTCAGACTAAATATTGCAAACATATGTACGCGTCTAACATTTTGTTGACTTGGATATTATTATGTCCACTTGAAAATGCCATACATGCTACTTCACGATATGAGTCTGCTTATTTCCGGTTTTCAGATTATGTCACGTATGACGTGATGTAAGATAGGTAGTTCCTATTTGTTCGCTTATACACAGTCATCTCTCTTTCTCACTCAACAAATATGATCGTCATCACAAGTTTGGATCATTGTTGTCGCTCTATTGTTGTGTGATAATATGTGTGAGTCCCAAATATGCAATTCAAAAAAGTCGACGATATGAAAGCGGAATTCACGACTGCGACATCAAACATTTTCAAGTTTTCATATACACAATATTACAACGTACGCACTTTCATCTACAAAACAAAACATCTTACGCTACTTTTAATTTCGATCTTTTGCGGCTTACTCATTTTTTCATCTCTCTGCCGTTTTGCAGATTTTTCAAACAGGCTCTGTACGAGATTTTGAGAGAATAGCGTAATAATGTACACAAAAAGTCTGCATGAAAATGTGTTACTATTGTTGCACTACACAGAATGGCATATATATTATAACTGACCAAACTGCTACTACTCTACCCCTCCCGTATTTTACTTTCATCCTCGAAATCACTTCATTTCATGAGCAACTTGAATAATTCACCATCAACAACTTCCAAAGTCAGTAAAATGCATAAACAGCCCAGTGGAGTTGTAGTCATAAAAATATGCATTTATAATGTGAGTCTGTCATCTACAGAATAAAAATCCTCTACCCATTCACTCATTTGAACGCACTCAACTCACCACTTGCTCTAATCAGCGTCTTCATTAAATGTGCAAATGATATAAGAAAAACCGGCTTTCTATTTCCTGATGTCAGGACAGAGTACAGATCATTATTACCTGAGCATTAAAATATAAAGACTTTACATGTGCAATATGCAATACAACTTGTTACGCATTACATTCAAGGGATAAAGTGTCTATTTTATTTATCAGTCAATATCAGTTCAGTCAGATCCCTTCATTCCATTATTGTGTCGAATTGAATAGTTTTGGTAATGTGAGATAAAGGGTCTCTTTAATTTATATGCTTATCACAATTCAATGCTGAAAGTTCATTTAACTAACCATATTCTTCCCCCAGAAGAATAATATTAATAACATAGGAAGAAAATTCGATTAGAACGAAAATGATTTCATGACGAAAAAATCCTTCCTAGCAATAAATGCTCTTTATTTGTCTAGCTGTTCAACCAAATGGATAATGTTATTCATCCAAAACTCCTGATTGAATGTTCATTGTTTATAGTAATTAAATGATGTGTATCCTGCACTTTTATTTCATGTAGACATCGACATCAACCCACAAACAACACTTGTAATTACTATTTCAATGCAAGTATTCAATTTTATGGGGTGTACTGACATTATAAATACATTTTCACAAATTTCTTGCTTAACGTTTGTTTTTAAAGGCAAGAGGAAAAAGTCCGTTTATACCAGAGTTGCTTATAATATTGCACTTTTATATTAGTCTTTAACGACATTTATTTTCTTGGCTAACGTTCGTAAAATATCCTCTCAGTTAATACATTTGTTATTCAACGCTGTTTTTATGATCGTGTGGAAAGACTCAAACTTGTAAATGGAAAAGGGAGATGGGACAGTTTGAAAAATGAGTTCCACTCAATCTCTTATGTAACCTGTAGAGGATGGGCTGGGGATGGGAAGTTGACATAATTTTTTTTCGTTAACATAAGTTCATATAATTTTTCTTGGGATAAGTACTTCATAATTCGTTTATGGCTCTTTGGCGGGGTTACTTTTGGCCAAGTAATTTATAAAAGGATATTATTGTGATATGGCTAGGGGAGCAAAAAATGAATGACAATCGAGCATGGAAATGTTATTACCCTTTTCGCAAAACATCCTTAAAAAGTAGAGTGAGTAAGCAAACGTTAAACTGAGACATGTATGCTATTATGATTATACGAAATGCAATCTTTTGCTTATGTGCATTTATGCGTACGAAGATCATCATCAGCGTATCATCATTTATATCGAGATGCGTAGCTTTGATTCGTTACATAGCCTCATCCTCGTAGATACTGTAATGCACATTGAAGAAGAAAAGCATTTTTTATTTGTGCATGCAATAAATATGTAGGTGAAGTCAGATTTCTTTTTTACGTATGTCTTCAAGCATACTACATCCTACATCACACCGATATAACGCGTACATAAGTATTCAGCTTGTTTTGTGCTCTGGTCAATTTACAATTTCGAAGATTTGCGTTCCCTTTGGACGAGCCGTTTTCAAGGGAAAGTGCACATTGTTATGATTTGTGTACTGTGGTTGGGGTTTCTTACATTCAACCGAACGTTTATTTCATTTTCCAATATCAAAGGGTTCTCGTCGATTAGCAATTTCGCAAACTGGTTAAAGATGGGATACTTTTTAAAGTTTTTTTTCTATGAAATTTGCTAGTTATATATGGCATTTTTTTATAATTTCATGTCACACATTCATTTGTAAAATAGTTAATGTATCGTTTTAGCAGAAAAAGTATAAATGACATAATCAATCACCACGTAATTATGTTTTTGGCATAGTTTTGAGGAATTACTGCCGACTTGCTTGTACCCTTGAAAAAGATCTTCAAATTCGCAAGTGTAAACAATACCTCATTCTAGCATGGCGGTAAGCACAGCACACTCCCAAACACCGTCATTAACAGTGGTCCTGATTTGCTGCCAGACTTTGTCAGTTCCTTGTTTGCTATTTGACTTTCCTACTTTTCAAAGAGAAGTCAAACCGTAGCGGCGTGGTGGGCTAGTGTGTCATTATCACTACGCTGAAAAAAATGCCTGCTTACAACTGCAATAAATAATGCAATCAGTTGTTTGAATCCTCTTTTGATAATAATTATGCTGATGATGATGCAACAGAGTGCTGGCTCCTCTCCTATTATTACTGTGTATGCAAAGTGCCGTGCCGTGGTCATTCCAAAAAAAGTAGAACAGGACATGAAAGATTGTTAACACACTATTACTCTGGTTGTCATCAGTTTGAGAGGGAGAGAAAAGAGATTATTGCACAAAAGTTTCAAAATGAATTTTCGTCCAAATGTCGAGACGAAGGGAACAAGGGGAGCAAGCGTGTTAATTGGTATAGAACTGGGGATAATGTGCAGTATTTAAAAGTAGACAATGATACACATTTGATGTGAATAAACTGCTTAAAATGCACCACATTAACAATTTTATTCTTCCGCCATCAAAAAACGACTTAACATATATAAATACGCGTGTACTTCGCATTTACAAACATACATGTACGTGCAAAACTGCATTTATGCATATTATGCGGACCGACATGAAAAGGGTTTTTAAAGTTTTAAGTCACACCTGACGTGAATTAGTAAAGCGGCGTGGAACGATAAATATAGCGATAAGAGATGGTATAACAAGCCTTCAACTTCCCTGAATCCTTATCTCTTAAGTGTAAACTAAAGTAGACTTTTGAAAACAATGAGAAACCCTTTTGGTCCTTGTGAAATTTTTTTGAAACTGGAGTTGAAAGGAAAATTAAGCAAATTCTTATCTTAATTTACAGTTGCTTCATTAAATCCCACGATCAAGGAAGAGGTATGACCTTCAAGTTCCTATATAGTATTCCCCATAAAAGATTATTAGATCAACTCAACCGTTTCCAGCCAGTAAGTTAATTGATTTTGGACATGAGGTGGAAGGGTTTTTAGATTTGTAATCTTAGCTTTTATGGCTTGTTTTACCAATATCAACAATTCACATGTGTACTCCATGTTATCACGAGCGACAACGGTTGGATGACCACGAATTTGTATTTTACAACACCCAAAGTAAACTAATGTGTGTGTAGTACTGTACGACTTTGCTCATTTTAATTGTTCAATGTGCGTTAATATCATGATCATGAATAATGTATACCTATCTATATGTACCTAGTCAAAACACCCTTCCTCCTTTCAATTCCTATTCATCATGAACGCATTGGATGTGCTTGTACAATTCGTCAATTCGAAGATTTCTATTCTTTCTTGAAAATTATCCGTAAGCCAAATAATATATATTTATTTTGTTAAGACGTGTGTGTGCGTATCTTTTAAAAAAGAGATATCATGTAAAAGTTTTTTGTACGTCCATCCTGTATGTGCGTATATTTGAATAGATACACGTACTTAAACGGAGACTATGTGGTCAGTAAGATTGTTTGAAAGTGAAACTGAACGCCGAACGCATTCGCATTACAAACCAAAATTTGTCGACAGTAGCAATTCAGAGTGCCATTCAATGACAGTATTATGCTATCATTAAGGAGGGGATAAGCAGAGGAGACCATATGCTTTTAATTGGATGCTTCGTGGGAGAGTTTAGCTCTCGCTTGAAGAATGGTAAAAATGGTTGGACATTTTTATAATATTATTTTTCATTTGGTTTTGTCTTGGGAGTGAGTGTGAAGATATGAAAAGATTTATCAAATTGGTCAAATACTTTTAGTCTCATAGTCTCAATCCCAAGAAAGTGCACAACAGCTAAATTTAGAGAAGGTGTCTACCACAGACGACAGAAAGTAAATATCGTCTCCTGAGCTCACGTATAGATTAGATGGTACAAAAAGATAAATACCATATTTTATGCATTGTCCGCTATTATCAATCATCAAATAAGCAGAAATTGGTCACGTTGCCATAAACGCAGCTCTTCTTCACTGGTAGCCTGTTGAAAAAGTGGGGGATGGAAAGCGATTTTCTTAAACCATGCGGATTGCGGACTTTCTATCGTGTGTTGTAAAGTCGTAAAGTGTGAAGCTATCATTTTTTATTATTGGATTTTTATACCAAAAACCATATAAATTGCAGCAGGTGCATGTGTAGAAAGGTGTCAAACAAAGAAGACCACAAGAGAGAAGAAGTGACATTTCCCACTTTTATAACCACGACAAATATATAAAGTTAGAAAAAGTTGTAACTATTCTGTTTTGTGTCACTTGTAGCGAATTTGAGGGAGGTGGAGTAAGCTTGATTTGTACAAAATATATTCATTAGTTTTGGACACTTGTATCATAATTCATAGTTATTTTACAAGAAAGTATTAACTGTCACATTGAAATTTCCCCTATTGCGCCATGAATTGGAGATAAAACAACTTTCACGATGTTATCTTGTTTAGAATTTGCTTAATGTACTTTTCAAAAACACTTAGCCATGAAGTCATTATCTTTCCACTTTCTCACCTGCACTAACGGTTTTTTCCAGAACTTTTTTCAATTCACTGCTCTCTTTCCTTTTACTAATTTTTGAGTCATATATGAATGTATAACGTAAATATTAATTTGTTCTAAAATGTACTTTTTTTCATATGATGCTTACTTACATATTCCTTTGAGGTCATAATACTTCTTACGCAAGATTACGCTAGGTATATGCTTTTTTAAACAGATCTTCTAACCAACTGTAAATATATGCGATATAATAAGCTTAGCTATAGTTCCCCATATCTATTGTTTCTAGGTACTACGATTATTCTGTGATATACTTGTTCTCTCGCAGTTTTACGTCATCCTTGTCTCTATCATATCACAATATTTCCAAACAGACTTTTGTGAAAACTTGGAGCTCCCAGTTCATCAGCGAAAATATGATAGTAAAGTGTTATAACTATGATGCGTAAACAATAAAGCTGATAATATGCCAGTTTAATAATACGCCATTAGTTTGGGTAAGCATCCAAGCGAAATAAATTGTTACTTTTTTGCTGTCATTTATGTAGAAAATAAAATAGATGTATTTTGTGCGTCGGCATAATTCTATTGAAGTGTGCTATAGAAAATTAATTGGTATAGTAAAATTAACCAATCTTTTGTAGCATATCAGCTTCTCCTCGTTTCACATGGGTTAACTTTACATTGTGTTATCCTAGAGGTCTCAATAGGCGTACATAATTGACTCAAACCATTACTGTACATAGGTAGTTGAAAGTTATATTGCTATGTCCATTGTTTTAGAAATGAATTTTCCGAATAAAATCAGAGTAGCTCAGAGAGCGTGTTTAAATTAGTTAATTTATTTCAAACCTCAACATCCTGCTTATCTATATGAAAAAGTCCATGGAAAAATTACATCTCAGGACGAAGTTCAGAAATGGAGGTTAAAATATACCTAGCTGGATACGTGTAATGAAGACGAGTACGTGCACGTAGGTGTCCATAAAGATGCTATCTTTTAATTATGCTTACAGTTACGCACTGCTTCCGAGTGGATGAGTACTATACAACAACAAACAAAAACCTGTCTGACATTTTAACCACTCTTCCTTTATGTGAAATCTGAAGACCAAGTCAACCATAAAATACAAAGAAGGGAGCTCAGCACATATGTATTGTATTGTTTGTCTGGATTGCATTTTTTCAAATTGCATTTCATCCCATCCCAAACATTCAAGCTGACCTAATTTTGTTCCTTATATTAAAAATGGTATAAAAATCACTGCATAAATATTTTCAAATATGAATTCAAAGAATGATTTCTCTCGCACAAAAAAAACTTTTCAAGATATAATACGCACGTACGATAAACACTGATTACTCATGTGATTCATTTGACCTAGAAAAAGTTGCAATGGATGTTTTACATATATTTTTTTCAAATTTTAAACAAAATTTAAACATCCATCTACGGATCCCTCGCGGCGGAGAACAAAGTGTTTCATAAAATTCATCATAATTTTACTCTCCACTGTAAAAAGTAACATTGTATTTCTCCACATACTATTATAACCAAAGCAAAAATTTCAAAAGATCAGCGGTTCACTTTTTTAAATCATAAAAACAATTTTGTCAGCAGTAGCATAACTACAAACTACAATAAGATGGATTTTGAAAGAAAAAAACCCAATAATAATTGCATCTCGCATTTATTCATACATTTCTGTGGCTGACCAACTCAATATGTGTGCGTTTACTTTCTTACTTTTTGGATTTACGATACGGTTTCATGATCAGAAAAATGAATATGTTCAACAAACTAAATCCTCATAGACAAAAATATAACTTGTGGTGGGAGTACAACAATTGAAGTTTGGTAAGCATAATATGAAACCATTCACAGCAAAAGCCAACCTTTGGATTTCTCAATTCATTGAAGAAAAAAATGTTGAAAAGTCTTTGCCACAATGCTGTGCTATGCTACCATGCTTTTATTTCACCTGTTACAATGAATGCAATGAGTAGATGGTTTTGCATAAATTCTACATATTTTATAACTTATTAAAAACTCTAAAAACAAAAAAAAAACGACGAAGGACGTGGACCTCCTGACAAGAGTTTGAAAACAATAAAGTCATCCATCTTGAGTTAACGAATTTCATGAAATCACATTGTAATATATGTGGTGATAAGTGACAATTATCAACTGGTACAGTTTTTTTTTCTTAACAAAAGTACGAGAAGGGATGGATGAACTCTCTAAAAAAAGTCAAGTAATTACTCAACTTGCATGTAAATGCTCTTACCTACTCTTCTACAATCAGTAAACTCTACCGCCTACAACCAAAATTGTGTAAGGAAAGGAATGAAATGCACACATACGATGACATATTGATGCAGTTACAATTTAATTGCATTTTACACGCAGCCGCATGGCATGGCCTTTGATGAAATTTTTGCTATGTCAACACACAAACCATGTTTTCTGTGTAATCTAATTGTCACTGTAAAAATACCCTAATATGTTATTGACGTTTACGATGAACTGCTTCTTTGTTATAATCATTGTCGTGAGTAACCATCACTATATGTTACCATGCCCATAATGGTGGGGAGTATTGCGACAGTTTAAATCAAATTTTTATTTTCTCACAAGCCACGCTCATAAACACTTCGTGGTTTACCTATATATGACCTTTGTTTGCTTACTGACTTTTCTTGATTATCTTTTGTGTATCGCAGGTAGGTGTTAACAATGTGAGAGATTAGCTGTGACTTACTTGCAACTAGAGAACACTTCCATTATTTTGTTTGATGCTCACAGTTTGTTAATTAATTCCTATTTTTAAAACGTTTGTGCCCATATTAAAAAACTGAAAGGTGTGATACGTTTATGCAGATGTCTTGTAGTATAACACGGATGGAAAAACAATGGAGCTCCTTTTTATTTGTGATAGAAGTGATAGTACATTGTACAGTCTAATTGTGTAATTTAAAAACAAACAATGCACATTACTCTACTTATTATACTTGTAGTTCACGCAATATCAATCTGCCACTGCCATGTTTGAATATAAGAGTATATAAAATATATTTGTATTTCATATTCTCATTTATGGTGGCAACCTGTTTGTGACACTGTTATAACAGAGTATAAGTGCATGCATTATGAATGATTGCTGGCATATAAATTCACAACCCATGAAAAATATACACCCCATCAAATGTAACAGTAGCTAGGTTAATACCTACTTATAATGCCTGAGTATTGCAATGGCCAGCCCAGACTAATCTCTGTCTGCTGAATGAACATTTTTGTATGTATAGGTGAGGGTTTGGAGTTTACAAGAGTTTTTTTATAAAGCTTATGTGTATAATTCAAGACTAGAATTATTATATGAACATGAGCAGCAAAGTAGTTAGCTTAATTCTATCATGCCAAATTTTTAAATTGTGATGTGACAAGTTGTGTCATAATAATGAGCAACAGACAGGAATGGTAAATTTGAGCAAAAAATTGGGACTTTGAGTACACAGCAGAGATTTCAATTTGACGTGTAGAATTCCAGGTGTGCGTGTGTGCAACTGTGCACTCGATGCACTAAGGGAGATAATGATAATCGTGAATCGGTCTCAAACTATCCTTTGCACAAAGCCAAAAGCCCTTTGACCGTTACTAACAATCATTTTTATGCTTTTCAACACTTGCAGTCATTTTTCACGTTTCACTTTTGTTTCAAACTGAGCGTGTTACAGTTAAAGAGTAACATATGTTAGTTCGAGGATTACCATTAGACAAACTACAACTAGGTATGCATAACAGGGTTAGCACTTTTGAGGATAAAAGTGCAAGTGCTTCAACTTATGCTGATTATCCTTTATCAGTCAGATTTGAAACAAAAATAGATATAGAATCCCTGATGAAAAAGGATCGAAAAACGAAGGGAAATGGGAAAAGTGTAAAACATATGAACATTCTTTTTGGTCTTCTCTCACTTGTTGTATTACCACGGTAGAATGAATCTGTGCCGTGCCGTAGCAAAAACAAAATGGAAACAAAAAAACATTCATATTTCATATCAAATTGTGTGAATGATTCTAGGGCACGCAAAAACTGCATTCTACATCACTTCGACTTGAGGCAATCCTACTGCCCAACTATTTAATATGTACATAGACATAATTGAAAAAACGAATGCATTTCACTGCAGAAACTGCATTGTTACTGATGAATGCGGACGCATGCGCTATGCGAAAAGTTACATTTTTACAACCGCACACAGTTTAAAATTCTTCGAGGCGCTTGCATTGTTATAATGATGAATTGAAAAAGGAGTTTTAGGCGCTACATAGTGGCCACGGTCAAACGGTGCCTGAAAGTATGATGAAGTATGCCTACTATTTTTACCACGAAACTGAAGAAACTGAAAGAAAAAAATTGTTCGTTGCATTCACTTCAAAATCTCTTACTGTCTTATTTTCTTAAGATAACCGAACACAACATCCCACCACGGGGGAACACCATGTATACAAGACGATTGAATAAAGTCATGAATAAAAACAAAATGTGTAGTTTGTCTGAGAATAATACCAGAAAGCAAAAGTTTTCTTCGTGAGATCAATGTTACAGCAAGATTGTAAAGTTACAGCTTCAGATAAAAAAAATGGTTTTGAAAGTAAGAAAAGTTCTGTTTTAAGAGACTAACTACTGTACCCATATACATGTGTATATATAGACAGGTGAGATAATGAAAACTAAACTGTGCATGCACACATTCGATGTGTGCTGTGGCCTCTACAAATGAGAAACGCTTTCTGATCAACGAATGTTGTTTTTTAAAGAAAAAACAATATACTGCTACTTTTGCACTTGTTCTCCACATTCACAGCTCATGATAAAATGGGAAAGAAAACTGAGAATTTGGCGCACATGTTGGGAAAAATCCGCTGACATAAAAATGACAGGGGAGACAACTCAATTTCCACACACAATCATTCAAGAAAATTGGAGGACTTTTGTATGAGAATATGTGCCTACAAAAGTTATTAAATGGGGATAGATTATCATGGCTATAGTAGTAATAGAAAGTTAATCAAAACTCTCAACGGTCACAATAACTCACAAGAAATGCTGCTACCTTTACCTAAATACTATTTATATTTATTCATATTTATATTTTTAAAAATACATATAATTTTGTAAATTGGCGTTTTAAATTTCTCTATAATTTTGAATTATTACGTTAACCTGCATTTACATCGATTCACTTTAACCAACGGTAAAGTTTTAATGCAACAAATTATTTTTATGTTTAACAGCGAATTCCTCAAGGTCTACGTGCATCACGGCAAAATAACTACCTGCTCGAAGCGTTTCCTATTCCTGCATAAATTATAAATACACAGTTATTGCCAAGGGTATATCCAATTTAACCCTCATCATCAGCATCTAACTGCGAGGGTGGATGGATGAGTAGGTGATTCCTGGTATGTGGAAAAACACGCATACGCATGGATGAATTCATATTCCCAGAAAGAGTGAAAAAATGATGACGACAAAGCGTGGAGGTTTTCGACTGCATCATTTTTCGTCAGTCCTAGACATTGGAAATTACAGTCCAAGTGCAATAAAAGGCAATGGCATGACAATGAAATGAAGTATGAATCATTTCACACTCCTCAATTAAGTCACTGCTAAATCTACGCTCAATTTACGATCTTATTAATACAAGCAATGTACGAGAATGTTGAGGACAATCTTATCTAAAATAGTGTTCTCAAACTCATGGTCAATCACCCACTCAACGAAACTTTTCAATTCAAATATTGAGCAAACTCGCAGATGTGGAGTCAGGTGCAAAATTCGGTATACGAATTTCTTCATAAAAATGTTCATATGATTTTTTTGAAACTGGTGTGTAACAAGAAAAAAAATAAAAATTACTGAGATTGTATTCTAACGAGAATGAAATTGCAAAGTATGTACATACTTGCAATTTAAATTCGATACGTTAACAATGGTTACGTTTGTTGGCAATTTACAGAGTGCAATGTAGTTATACTCTTCAATTTTGACAGATTGCATTAATCTTTCTTCAGCTTACACACTATACGTTGGCAACTATTTAGTGATTGATTTTTCAGTGAAGCAATACAATAATGATATGTACAAACTAATGTAAGTGGTGACCACTTGCTTTGATGTTTACACATAACCGCAGCAAAAAGCAAAAGTAGTACAACACATCAAAACCGTAACGTCCCCATAAACTGCGGTGCACATGTTTTACTCAAACGTTCATTTATATCAAAACACGACTATAGAAGGAAAATACTATTCATCATTTACAAATCATAGGTATCATCCAATCACATTCGAAATGAAACGAATGCATGTAAAAATTGATTTCAAGTTGAATCGTTTTTTTCTGAAAAATAATCAATAATCGGTTGCCGTTAGGTTTTGTCATGTTGTTTTGTGGTGCTAATTAAAGTGATCAGTATGCAAAATACCATCGTGGGTCATTAAGCGTTGCGAAGTAAAGAAAAAATGTCAAAAATTACCGCATTTAAACGAAAATAACTTTGAGAATAATAGCTTTCGACAGCAGCATAACTACACCATACTGATTTATATTGTGCCATAAAAAAGCATCATACTTGTGTTGTGTTTATATATATCTGTCATCAAACTTAAGGGCATGCATTGACCTGGTGACCAGGCTAAACTCTAATCATTTATAATTTTTCGTAAATGATTTTACCTTTTTCTGTGTCAAATCTCATTTTTCGTTTGATTTTTTCCCTTCAATAAAAAGAGGAATAAATGCTAATTTTATCTCGTAAAAATCAGAGAAGGCTGTAACACGATATTATGATGTTCTTCAATCTTCTTGTCGATATCTAGCGCAATTCAGAAGCGCAAGGCGTCGTGTGGACTACTTGCCTTTAATAGGTATTATTAGAACGAAAAGACAATGAAATTTGTTTGGATTTGTTGCTTTTAGCTATCAAAAAAGCAAGCAGAGCTACTATAAAAAATTGCAATAAAAGCACAATTATTTGCTGTAGAATTTATCAATGATAATTTTTTTGGACATTTTGCAGCCTAAAAAGTTCTGGCAGTCAAACATCTTCTTTTACAGCCTATTAGCTATACAGCTATAAAGCTAATGAATGAGAGTTAATTACAATATTATCCTTCATACCAAACTATAAAATCATTTTATAATATAAGCTCCCGTTTTGATTGGAATAATCGTTGTAAGGCCTTTTACTACTAAACGATATTTATTTTTTTACAATGTTACCTTAAAGACCTAATAATATCTTATAATTCTTTACTTTAGGTAGTTGCATATCGCTAAAACGCTCATAGCATTTTTCCGTTCATTTGTTACATATGCGTGAATTGTGAATTTACCAAAAAAGTGTGCATTGAGTGTACCTTGAATGATAATCACACTAATAACAACAACAATAATTGAATTTTGTGAATTAAACTTTCAGCCTTTAGTACTCCCCTTTAGTGAACACTATATAATATTACTATTAGAGTACGCTCCTTGCTTATAATATTTTTTCAGCGTTTTCTGTGATCATTCAAAATGGTTAAGAAACGACACACTTGAATGACTCTTACAACTTCCATATCTACTGCTGGTTGAGGTATCATTACTGCTCCTTCTTGCATTCTATATTTATTTTTTTGGGGAGAATATTTAGTGTGGTTTTTTTATTTTCATTTTGGCTAATTACGAAAAAACAATACATCTAGGATACAACTCCCTCCCAAAAAACATGCTAAATGAGCTTGTGAATTACACAGATACTAACACTCAGTCAAGTGTTTACAATTTATAGCGTCTTAGTAAAAAAAAGGTTTAACTTGGCTAAAAATATTAATACCAATGAAATGCTTGCTTTTGGCGCAAGTAAAAATTTGTGGTAAATTATTTGAGCCTCCCTAATTTAATCCCTGTAAACAAGCCCTCTTAAACTGTTTAACAGATCAATAAACCGACAACAAGTAATACATATAGCGGTAAAAAAGCTCACATTCCAAAAGAAAACATAAAGTCAGCGTTCTAGTTAACATTCCCAAAATGCACTACCGGATTCAATTTTATTTTGTAGAAATTTAAGGCGTCGGTTGTAAGTTGGGAAAAGTGCAATCATTCCGACGAGGAGAATAAAAAAGTTTAATATTATCATTTTTGTAGCGAATACATTTGAACTGGCATTATCGCTCGTATTCATTTCGTATCCGACGAGTAAGTTTATGTGAAAGGCCACGTACAAGACCTAATTCAAGTACATTCTATAATTGTTCGTTTTCTTATCCAAGCGGACCAAGTCGGAAAGAACATTTTAAGCAAGATTTACTCAAAATTAAGGAAAAAAACTCTTGTTAGGTTAAACATTTGGCCAACATTTTCATCCAAGTTAAGCTCACTGTAACCTTTTTATTTGTTTGAAAAAGTCAATGCCCATACATAACAGCTCAATATATGTGAATCTTAGTTAAATAAAAGGTTTTAAGGTCTAGTCCACCAACATTAGTTACTGGTGAATGATAGCATTGTGTGTGCACATATTATGCTAAAATATAATGCTCCTCTTTTTTTATCTCTTAACAAGCAAGGCCCCTTTGTCTTTAACAGGGCACTTCTGACTCACGCTTTTACTTACACTTCACTCATTGTCAGTCCCAGCCAATCAGTTGCCCTTGCAGATGATCTAAAAACGCTGCTTACATGAAATACACTTTAACCTGAATAAAATATATGTGATGTGTTTGGGAAATGATAATTGAAAATTCCGATTCATACAAAGTTCCCAACAAGTTACTTCACAAATGGAGAGTAACAGGGAGGGAAAAAGGCGCATGTGTTGGGTATGCTAAAAATAGCAAACCACGTTGCAAATTAATCCATTGCAATGGAATTGCATACTGTCTACACTGCATCGCTTTCAGTATTTTTATGCGTTTGACATTACGCAGAGAAAAATAGAGACATGATGTGTGTCGCACTGACAAAACGACCATGATGATAAAATATAATAATGTGGACTCACTCAGGTAAGAAAACAGGTAATGGGAAGAAAATTCCTTTGTGTGTAATTTTTTAGCAGACATGTTTCTTTCTAGTCAGCACCACACACCATCATCACCACCACGAGAGTAATTTTTATTTACATTCCTGTGTTCATTCATTGTGCTGATGAGGATGGAAGTATGCATAATATATGCGTATTATTTACTTTATATACCGATACAATCACTATCACTCTGAGTCTCAAGTTTTTTGATATTGGTACAAGCTTTTTGCAATCTTTGATGGTGAATGTAAACATAAACACACGCAATATCACACTTAAACATGGCATTTCGCTAGAAACTATGATGATGTTAAAAAGCATCTGACAAAAAACAAAAATAAGAGGGAGGCATGGTGGTGGCCGGATGTGAATTGTGAATACGTCATGACTTCAATCACCATGATCTTTGTTTTTACTAAAGTCACTCTGCCTATCTTGATAAGCGAGGAAAAATGGAAAGAAAGAGAGATTACAATGAGTCGTTGTCTATGCCACAGGGATATGAACACGATATCAAAGGATCTTCATGTGGAAGGGTCTGAAGGCCAGGCGCAGGAAAATGACAATTAACTCACTTAGCCCCTCTCCGGTTGACTGAAGAGTGGCGACAATATCTCATCTCTGTTATGACTCTATACACTAAACACTGCTTTTTAAGTAGTAATAATCTCACCAACAAATACTGTCTTAACATGCCTATTTGTGAATTAAAACATCATAATTGACCAAAAAAATTATCACCAACTTTATCACTTCTTGTATCCTCATGATGATCACTTATAATTTGAAAGTTTGCAACTTGCAAGTGAATGCATGAAAATTGTGGATGAAACATGAAACTGCACGGAAGATAATAAAATTAAAATGCTCATGGTGCAGGAGGAAAGCTTGACTCATCGATGCATCTTGGGTGATTTCTTGTAACACAATTAAAAAAGTTTCTTTTACATGTCCTTTTACGAGATTGTGAACATCATTGATATCATTGTCAGATGAATGTGATAATCTCATTATTAAAATCATAAGTGATAGTCATTTCCACCATCTGTTACAATTGCAGTGAAATGCTCCACCAGATTTGTTAGTTGAAGCTCTCGAGCTTCAGATATTTTCCCTCTTTTATCTGCATTTACGATTAGAAACGCTCATCCACATCGAGATGGAAGTGTGATACGTGTAAAATTTACATTGAATGTGTAATGCATATTATTTTTCTTTTCATATCAAGATTCTCCTTATTGCAAACGGTGGGTGGGTGGAAATTTTTATCAAGTTAGCTAAAAACTCAAAGCTTTCAAGGAAAGGACCATTTTTAAAGAAGATCGGTAGCAAAAACTACTTTCCTGCTCACCGTAGCAAGCTGCGAATCGAAACAAGAGTTCGAGTACTAATCTGAATCTAAAAGCGTTTTTTGTTTCGTTTCGTTCATTTACTCATAAAGCAGATCAAATTAGTGAGAGGAATAACGCTCAATTTCGAACAAAAAGAATCAATGCAAGTGTTAAAAAGAACATGGAAAAGGAAAGCGATTCTTCCCTCCCTACATTATATAGAAATCTTTGTTCATGTTTCAAGTGAAAATGATACTTAGCAGAAAATGAAAACTAACTGGCTGGATGTATTATCATTTTTTCTTTCATTTAACAGTGCTTTCCGACTTGAAATGATATAATGCTCACTAGTGTTGAAGTCATTACAGCGATCTCTTCCTATCTTACATTTTTCCTAGTACACTTACTCCCTACTAAACTACATCAAATGAATCATAAAATTTGCATACTACTCCACCTGCCCACTCTAGCCAACACATATGCCTAGAGAATGTGTGCTCGTGCATATATAATTGAAATTGAAGTGCATATCATATCAAATCGAATAGTACAATGTAACTTGAAACAGGAGACAACTAAAGGATTGACAGCGCACTAATAATTCTTTAACTCGATACAATTAGTGCCAACAGGAGCCATTATATCTGTCAATAGAAGGAGTTGACTCACAGCAACTTCCTTCGGATCTCGGCCAATCTCCCCCATTATGAGATTGAGATCAAGCATTCACTTTTTTTTAAACAAAATAAGAAGCTGATTACAATTGTAAATACTGACTGACACCACTTCTTTTTAAACTTATGGCTACTTTATTTATGTTTTTCTACAATGTACTGTATTTTTTTGTCACCCTTTTTTTCCCATCAGAACTTCATTCTCTCTTTACTACTGACTTCAAAGACGTTTATCCATTGGGTTAGTGTATGCATAAAAGAGATTTTTACGTAACAGGCAGTGTAAATATACAAGTGTAACAAAAAAGTGACAAACCTTGTATGCTGTATGCATTACATTCATTATTGTGAAGCCAATGCAGAAATGTCATTAGCAAATGCTTACTGAGTTTATCGATGCTGAACGTATATATGAGAGAGATACATGACATAATGTGATTTGTCATGTCATTATATGTTTTTTTATAAATTTGCAAAAACAATACCAGTAGGATTTTTAGACAAGCTTAATACCCTTAAGTTCACTACTCACCGCGATCACATTGAGAGTAAGGATAGAAACTAATTAATGCAGCCACAAATCAGTTACAGATTGTTGTCGCTTCATAATTGTTCGCGCAATCAGTCTCATAGACAGTTGCAGGATGCGCTTATCGCCGGCTCTCTGGTATTAATGTGAAGAGAGCTCATATTTGCCATGATAGTTAAAATAGTGAAAATAACATGTCTCATCATGTCAAAGGTTTTTTCTTCTCTTAATAAAAAAAACGTCTGATAGTAGCGCTGTATATATTATTATAATGCGTTATTGTTAGTAATACTACTAACACGGCCATAGTATGTGAATTCACACAGTAATAAATACGCTCGTAAACAATTTTTTTAAATGAAAACCATGCGCTGAGCGGTTTTTGCATAGAATTGTATAATCTAAATATAAGCCACAGAGAAACAATAAAAATTAAATTTTTTTACTTACAAGATGAATACGGGATCCATGTCAGGAGTGCAACCGCTGCTAAACTCCACAATCCTGTTGCTCGTGAGCGACCCATTTGAAATATTTATTTGTAAACTGCGGCTCCCAACTTGATGGTAAAATAAAATAAAGTTTTCACAAATCCACCGCCTCTAAGTCATTATAAAAAAACACTGAAAGGGAAATTTTATTCGAGGAAGGGAAAGATGCAACTGCAGCAGGCACACTTTTATCGTTGCTCTTTCCGTTGAAAACTGCAAACAGACTTGTCTGTTGGGTAGCCTTTAAATAAATTTGAAGATCACTTGATCAGCACTGATGCCGGGCTTTGATACATGCACACGTAGCATGAATGCAGTCGATAGTGAAGATGAGTCCAGGTTAGTAGAATTCATATAAATGTACTTGCCCACACTTACTAACTTACTAACTACTAACACGCACTGATGAATTAAAGTTTTAATATCTTAATGAATTTTCTACATTCAGAAAACTATGAACCAAATAAACTAGAGAACATCATCTTCATCGCAAGAACAACCTCTGACAGAGAATTAATAACGAAAGGAGGATGAGTGTCTTGATGGTCTGCAGATAATGAAGCAGGAGAAGTGATATCAATCCGTGTATTGTTTTTTAAACAAGATTAATTGTACGTCTTTACGTTCAAAGCCCAAGGCTCAAGTAGAACAAAACGGAAATTCGAAAAGAAAATTATCTTCACAAGATCGCTATGGTTTTGAGAGTAACGTGGTTTTCTCCTTTTTGTAGAAAAATATGAGATGCGTGTATTATCATCCCACTCACCACAACTACATTTCTATATAAACACTTCTATAATATCATCCTTTTTTCCACTACCCTAGTCATCAGCCACTTGAGTACTGCAACCGAATCAGCAAAAAATGTTGTTTTCAAACGCACACTTTTTTTCAGCTGCGGCTACTTTAACTTTACCTATATATATCCCTTTACCTTACCCGTGTAGTTACAACTACACTGCCAGGTGAACACTGAATTAAAGAATAAGGCTCTTCGCATGAAAATCCAAGTTAGTAAAATCACGATTTCCACTGTTTATCTCCGCAATGCTACGTGATTCTCAAGCAAACTGCAATAATACCTAATGTGCTATGTACTCACTGTATGCAACAATGAGTTACTCACTTGCTAACTGCTTTCAACGATGTATGCACTTCAGCAGTTTAGTAACAGCAGGGCAGAAAGTCAGTTAGTGGAGTTCCTACATGAAGCGTCGTCGTGCAATATGAGCGCGTTGTTGAGAAGTTTGCATTACAGTCATGATCATGATGCGCTGGTGAGCAGTGCTGTTGATTCTTATGATCTTGTTATATTGAGTCAAAGCGCGATAAGGAATACGATCCTTAGTTCATGTACAATTTAGTTCAGGGTACCACTCTGCACTGCAGTTTTAGGTATGCAAGAAACGAAATGCGTCTGTAGTAGCATGATACTGATAAATAACATCCAACTCATATCATACAGAAGAGGAATAAAAGGCATTCATGAATAGTTGACTGTTTGCAATTTAAACTTCAGCCTTTAATTACTGTCACTCCAAATTTTCAGGCTTTTGAATCTAATGTGTACTTATCAGTAAAGAAATAAAGATTTGAATGTGATTTGAAATGATCAAGATTCAGTTTTAATTAAATCAACGAGGTGATTAACTAAGACAATGTATTTAAATTGTCATGATAGGATAATTGTATTTATATAGTGTATAACCATACTCTTACAGGGAGTGATGTACATATGGCAAGCATTGTTCGAAATATTAAAAAAAACTGAAGCGCGACGTTCATAACCTAGGTTAAACTCATAATGTTAACATGGTCGTTAAAGGTCTTGCATGGTTTGCAAGTTATTACTTATCAAATTTATCAGTAGGCCCCGGCCCAGGATGTATGGCATTGGTGTTGGGGATTCTCAAACATCAAAATAGATCGGTAAAAGATTTCTAAATTCGAGTCAACAAGTGATTTTAGAGAGTAAAAGCAGTATGATTAACTTCAAAGAGGCAGGTCTGCTGTTTAGCAGATGACTTCAGATCATGCAATTTAAAAATAAACATATTATACTAATTACAGATATTTTATCAAATGGTTCAGCAACTTTATATAGTTAAAACGCATACAGCTTTATTAGAAACTACGCTGCAGCCTGCATGAATTACATTTCAAAATATTGCTCATCTGCTTGAGTAAATGCAGAGAACAACAAGTTAAAGTTATATATGCATTGCAATTAAGCTAGTTTTTCTCTGGAGTAAATAAAGTTCGAAAACAATACCAGATGGTACGTTATGGAGGAATCGTATTAAATTTTATTTAAATTTTCATTGTAAGAAGTAAGAACTCCATAGAAACATGAACAAAATGTAGTAACCTGAAGCTCTCTCTTTTCTAGCTAGTTCACAACAACTCGAACAATATACTTGTCCCAAGGCTGAATTTCAAAAACCGTTAATTCCTTTCATAGCATATCATTAGGAGTCGCAGCGTCAAACGCTAGCATCGATGCAACTTTGTCTCAAATGTTTTTAGTGTGTGCTTGTGTGGGTGTTGCATACCGTGTCCCTCTATTGGGCAGCACCTGATTTAGCGTTCCTGCTAACATAAGAACATTGTAGATGTATCTGCACCAACGTTACTAGTGCGCGAACTAGATGCAGGTTTGGTTTATTAATTTAGTCAAGGGAATGAAAAACTCAAACTTTAGTTGCTAGTTGACTCCCGTACTCCTTTCGCTAGAGCGACGAAGTGCGGTCCTGTTGTCGTGAGACGTGGTCTAAATCTCCTTTATTGTCGGTTTTGATTAGCCTTTTTGAAAATTCTTGCTGCTTCCAGTTTCCAGGAATTAGTAGTTGGCATTTTTAAAATTATTATTTTTAATTTAGTTTAATTATTTAAAAGGTGGTTGAGGGGTTTGTAGGAAAATTTTAACTAAATTTATAAAATTTGTATTGTTTTAAGGAAGGGGTTCTTTCAAACCGAGTCTGTCTTGACGTTTGCCGTGGTCTTGTTCTCCTTTGTCGGTTTTGATTAGCCTTTTTTGAAAATTCTTGTTTCAGTTTCAGGAATTAGAAAGTTCGTATTTTTTATTTAATTTAATCATTTAATGGTGGTTGGTGGGTTTGCAGGAAGATTTTAACTAAATTTATAAACTTTGTATTTTTTTAATAGGAGGGACCCTTTGAAACTGAGTGACCTGTCTTGTCGTGTGCCGTGTTCACCTTCAACCTTTTCGTCAGTTTTGGTTTTTTGAAAATCTTGAATCTCCGATCATCGTTGCAAGAAGTGTGCGCTGATTCCCGAGTAACAAATCTTCAGAATAAATACAAGGGGGGAAACTTATTTAAGGTACGTTATACTACAAAAACTGATATTTTTGTAGAAATTAGTAATAGCAAAAAATAGGTAATATCTTTTGGTGTTTGCTTAGAGATTTAATTGTAACTGTTTAAACGTAAAGCTTTAGTTTGGTAAAGCCGAAGGCATGGGTCCAAATCTGTTTAAATTCACAGAGAACATGTCATTTTTCATATTTTTACATGAATACCGTAATGTTCAGTATTGTACGAGTGAAATTATCCAAATCTTCGGTTGGGCTTCAAGATATCAACAAACAAATATTTAATGCACTGTGTGAATGTTGCTAGGTTTTTCAAACTTAAGGGATTTAGCACTTCTTATTTACTTTGACTTTGCATCGTTGTAGAGCGGTCACATGAGTTACGTAATCAACGGTCGCTTCTCAAAATTTTTCAAGTAAAGGAGAGATAATTTTCAATTTGAAAACCATCGTGCTCAGGCAGTGTAAGCGCAGGAAAAACTGGATTTTGTATTCCTTCCAGATTGTTAAAAACAGGTCACAGGTACAATAAAAACCTGTAAGGTGTTACAGAAATAGCGAAGCAGCAAAATATTGATTAAACGGTCAAGTGGTAACGTATTGCAAAAAAAAACTAATTAAACTTTTCGACTCCAAGTTTAATTCCCTTTCGA
>JAHZNA010002622.1:0-30446 GCA_027743935.1 Sinodicranocentrus sp. ZH6
ATTCCGAATTCGACTTGGTCTTTTTTGATAGGGTTGATATCCAAGAATATGAAATGATTCCTCTCATCAGAGAACTTCAATGGGTATAATTTATCTGAAAAAATTATCCATTTCTTTTTCCTCATCTGCTTCCACGCTTTGTTTCTCATGCAAAAATGTTTTATATATGTAGCTGCATTTCACAGAAGCTGTATAAAAATCATGTGGAAGTTGAAAAGGAATATAAAAACCACCCAACTGATGGGGTGAGCACTGTCCTTTGAGATGAACTTTGATATTGCCTTTTTTCCTGAAAAAAATCTCTCTTGACGACAAAGAGGGAAAGATGGGTTTGTCTGAGGATGGAGAAAAAGGGGAAAAAATCTAATTGCTCATAATTGGATCTCTACTGTAATCATGTTCTTTGGCATTTTTCTGCCCTTTAATGCCGACAGATAACTAGGAGCGGAGAAATGTATCACTATCATTCCATATATCACCATCACCACCACCACCACCACCACTAAAGCCTTCCCTGTTAGCTTACAAGGATTTTTTTATCTACAAAGAAAAAAAACTTTTTCTGTCACACAGTCTGCTCCTCCACGTAATAATGATGGAGTCACAAGACGAAAGCATGCTGAGCCATGATGACGATGGAGATGATCAACTCATCGTTCAAGTGTGTGTGAGAGGCTTTGATGACTTGTTGTTGGAGATAAAAATGATTATAATATAAAGACTTTGGGGAAAATCCTTTTTCGAGAATCATGCTAATGATTCCCTTTGACTTTTTCACATTTCTTTCACTTTCAATATCAACCAGAGTAAAGTCCACTTGCAAGAGTTGACAAAAATATACATCCTCTGTTCAAAAGGGAAACATTGATTTTTTAAACATTTTTTCTTCTCTTTTGATTTGGAAATTTTTGAAATCCTGTGAAACAAGTTGGCAAGTATTTTTCAACGGGAATTCTGTTCTAAGCAAGGCTTTCAGTGTTTTTTTTTGGAATGAGAGAGAATCGAAAGCATTTAATTCTCTGCAGGTAGTCATCTCCTTGTTGAAATGGTGGAAAGGATAATATATATTTATTACTCTGTAACAAGCCTCCATCCAAGACCACAGCATGTTTTCAGTCCGGAAAAAAACGTCTCCGTTAGATGGTCCATTTACAGGAATATATTGCCCATTTCAAGAATAATATTATGAGCAATTCCATTATTGTGGAGGGCTGGAGAGAGTAAAAAATCTAAACAGAGAGGAATACTGTATAAAAAAACCTTTGATTTGCTGGAATATACAAAGAATATTTTTTACACGAAAATGGTAATATGATAGGATCACATGTGATTGAAGATGAATAATCCAACTACTTTTGAATATCGTTGTTGACGAAAAAGGCGATGTTGTTTTGAATCAAAAGGTATTTCATCACGGGAATGTTTGTGAGTGGAGGATTTTTTGAATAAAAAATTGTATGAATATGTTTTCCTTCAACGATCTACATTTTACCTTGAGTACCTCGACACACGAGTGTGTCCACCCCCGCTGATAATTTTATACAGTGTCCTACAGAGGAAATGTGATATTAGGATTTTTTTATTTATTTTCAAGTATGCATATGGCTAAAGTTGAAATCTTGACAAAAATCTTATTGAACAAGAAGTGGAAAGGATTTTTATTCCTCGATCCCTGTCTTGTCTTGTCGTGAAGAATGATTTGTGGCTGTTCATACAATTCCCTTTTTCGACATATCACTGTAAAAGTAATAGGGGTCAGAAAGGATCCTCTGGAGAGACGCACAATTTCCGATATTTTCCTGATTTTTTTCTCCCCTACTTATATATGCCTCCACTTCATCTAAATATTCCATTTGGTTAACAGGAAATATATCCCTTGTCAGTGGTTTTCTTACAAAAAATAAAAGTATTATTTTCTCGAAAAATCCTTTTCGGATTGTAGTGTCCAGTGAACAGGGTTTTTCTTCTTCTCCTTCTCACTCTGACGTTGAGATTGTGAACCGTGTGGCAGATGTAATGTCTCCTGTCCACTTTCTAGTGACGTTTCCGCAGCCCCCACTGTCGTCAATTTGAAAGGAGCTATCTTTAAAGGAAGTAAAGTGTGTTGGTATTTCCCTTTCTCTGGGAATTTTTTTGTGCAAATGGAATCGACCATGTCATACAATGTAAGTCATTGTTGCTTACACTTTGATTTGCATGAAATTGCATTTTCCTCTCTCTCTCCCTCTGAATTCTTCTCTGGGATGGAGGTTGACAGCAAACTTTTCTTTCTTGGTGACAGCTCCCCATCTATAAAAATGTGCATAATGTTTTTTTCTTCTCCTTTTAGCTTCCCGAGATGTACATCATTTAACATAAAATGGTCACTTGAGCTTGGTGGGTGACCAAAAATGAGATTTTTATAGAGGAATAATATATTTTTCACCAAAATCCATTCTTCCGAGAGAGGAAAAAGGATGTGTGAAAAAAATCTGTACTCGTGGAAAATCATTAGCTATATCTTTTTGTTATCTTGATAAGCTCAGCATGAGCAGAGTTGATAGTCAAGAGGAAATTTTTTAATTTATTATTGATCCATTTGAATAACAAAAGTGCTCAAAAAAGGAGGGAATGGATTTCCTCAAGAATACTATTTAACTCTGTAGGATTTAGCTATGGTCAAGGGGAACAAGAATGGGATGATTATTAGAGGGAAAAGGAGAGTAGTGGGTATAAAAAACGACGTATTATCTTTTCGGATTATGACAAATGCCCCTTACTTATAGAGCGTTGTTTCCTTCCCTAAGGAAAATTTTTATGCTTGTGGAAGATTTACAATGATTCTCATGCATATCAAAAGTTAATGTGAGCGTGTTCAGAGGATGGACATGGTGAGAAGTGTTATTACATTTGATAGACTAAACACAAGCTGGTGGAGAGCCGACACCAGACAAACGAAATAATGATCGTTATTGGAACTAATCGATGAAATATTGGTGGAAATTATTGTTCAGTTGGGACAGCAGGGGGGCTACCAATTCCACCTCGATTTTACCGTCTCCAACCCTAGCCTTTTTCTTTACTGGGTTTCATTCAACTTTAGAGTGCTCTGCATTGCGGTATTTTTTACATTTAACAGATGTTTTTCCTTGTGTTCTTCCCCAGCAAGAAAATTTACGGCTTGGTTGGACTAATTTTTATGGGAGAAATATTATCATAAGTATTCCCTGATATTTTGTTGTTGGAAGAGGGAATTTCTCAATCCCATTTTACTTTCTCATCGGCCACCATTTGAAAAGGAAGAGCTAAACAAAGGGAATGTTTGCAAAATAAAAGACAAAAATAAACGTTATTGCGAAAACAGGGTGGGCACACCTTAGACAGACCTTCAAATTATAGTTTTAGAACGGTAGCCGCCTTCGGGATCATTGAAAATTTGTCGTAAAAATATACTGTCTGTTTTCTTACAAAAAATATAACTTGTCCCCAACCTTGGGCAATAGAAAACCACTAAAGGATAAATGCTAAGTTTTTCGCAATAAGTAAACAAAAGAATGTTATCTATCCCTTGGGCAAACATTAAAGAGAATATGACATACTCCAAAGGATATTTTACAGGGTAATAAAAAATTGCCAGTTTAGCTTTTCACAGGATGACTTGACAGACTGGAGAAAAAACTATGTATTTTATGAACTTGGGAGAAAATCGTAAAAATGTCGTTGTGCAAATATAAAAAAGGAGTTTATTCCCTTTACAAATCAAAACTCTCAAACCCTTCCCATTCCCACAATATTTGTATGCATTTTAGCATTAAATCAGATATTTGTCACAAGAGGACAAAGAAGTTGGAATGGTGTAAAAGGAATAATTAATTCAAGTTGGGAGCATCACACCCTTGAAAAATAGTATCAGTGATCAAAGAGCTTCTAGAAAATTTCACAAAAAATCGTCTGTTACGTGCCTCTTTCCAAAATGGAACCCCCGATTTGAGTGATGAACGACGAGGATGCAATGTTTCCCTGTGAAATTCATATAATTTGAAAAATGTTCACTCAAGGTAGCGAACCTGACCTGGTGGTGTTTTTCCCCTAGGTTCTTCCCATAATATCAAATTTTCTCCATCACTCATTTAAAATTCCGTGCTCACTTTCCTTCCGTGTTTAGCTGTATCGACTCCCACCCAGTGTATATATGTATAGGAAAGAAAGATGAAGTGAAATGGATAAAAATGAGAAGGAAAAAGCGAGCATTGGATCCTTTACTCTGTGGAAAATAAGTTATTTACTTGGGCAAAGAAGATCGGAAGCATTGAGTGAGAGTGTGTCTTGTAAAAGTAAACAAAATTTGTGTACCGTGGCATGTTGATGTTACATAAAATATGGGTTTTATACCTCTCACTTAAGTCTCTCCCTTTTTCCAATACATCATAATATTCTAAATAATGCATAAAAGGAAAATGTTGAGCTGATTTCTTTACCACCATAGGCGTAGGCAAAAGCTCAAATTCAACGGAATATATATTCTCTCTGTAAATTATCTCCTTCTGTCCTCATCACAAAACACTATTGCCGGTGGGCTTCTTTATGAGACTTTTTTCATTTTATAGGGGTTGTAAAGAAATCGAAATTACATTTTCATCCTATATTCCAATTTATGTGTATGCTTGTAAGGGATGCTTTGCATGAGAATTATTTTGAAATTAAATCCCAATGATGAATTGGAGATCAATAGAGTGAATTTAAGAAAAAAATACACATTGATGAAGACATATTTTGAGAAAAAAATTCTCTATTGCGGCATTTGCAGACAATTTTTATTTCTTCAAGTAGCAGAGAAAGGAAAAATATCTATTTTTTCCACAAAGCATATAAACTATTTAACTTTCTCTCTCTCTCTCTCTCTTGTCCTGTCTAGTTAAAATATATTCATAAAAGTTGGAAAAAATATTTTCCCTTGTATTCCGCCAAACTTGACACATTAATCTTGTGGATCGGGAGCGAGAAGAGTTTGGGTTGCTTTCTTCTATGCATCATTCATTCCTCTATGATTTATTTCTTTTCTTATTTCCCCGCTCAACATTTATTTTTTTCCCGGTTGCTTTTTTTCCCTTCTACCTCATTTTCCCATCTTGAGAGTCAAACAACGCACTTTGCCTTTCTATACATTTAGGATACTTATCCTAAAGTTATTACAGCTCTCTGACATTTTCACAATTACCGAGGAATGTGCAACAGTCTAATAACATAAAATGGTACTAGAGCCTCCCCTTGTGTGTAAAGATGTTTGGAGATGGAGAGAATTCTATAAAAATCCAATTTTCAACTTTGCCACCACTCTCTTCAACAATCAATTGTGAGGATCTAGTCACGTGTAAAAATGCCATTTCCGATATGTCATCCATATTCTCTTTTCTTTATTTCTTCTTATTTCATCACCCCGGCACCTTACCCCTTTCAACTGAGACTACTAGAGGAATATCTTTTTTTACAGTTTTTCCAAAAACTACAAAAATTAATGCAACAATGATGAAATGGTGGTGTTGTGATTTTAATATTTTTCCTTAACCAACACCACCTGTCTAATGGTTTTCGTGAATTCTATCCTGTTATGGAGATACATCAATAAAGCAAAAATCCTCTTTAAAATGTGTTTTCCTTGCATTTCCTCTGATGACTAATGCGCTCATAGCATTATTGCCCATTAAATCATGGTGATTTTAGAAATGGTGTAAAAAGACATAACAATCCAAAGTGTGTTTTCTGACACAGCACGTTGGCTGGTTGTGTATGGAAAAATTAGGATTGTTCTTGGATAGCTATACCAATAACAATACAAAGAGATACAAAGTCAGAAAATGGGTTCTGCTAGTAGCTCCTCTCTTAAAACATTCCATCATGGTTTCTCTCAGTGGTGTGCTACGCATGTAAATTCTAATTTATGAATCACCCCCACCATAATCATCCCCAAGTTAGAGGATATAAGATGCCAAGTGAGAATTATCTTGATGGCTTCTTTGGATGCATTAATCCATCTCAACAAATTGAAAACATGGTAAAGGAGCTAAACTTTGTAGTCAATGCAAATGCATATTATATCGTTTAGGGAGAAACCTCTTTTTTGCAATATTTTTCCTCATGTTGAAAAAAATAGATATTTTTTATTAGTCACGTTTACACTTTTCTCTGACTGTGGTTGTGTGTCTCTTTTTATGCAGATGGGATGAGGGTGAGGAATGTTTAGAAAAAAATTGTTTAAATACAATGTTCTACTTTATCCACCTCAAGGAATATTTTACCTTGGGCTGCCACTTCCAAATACTTATTAAAATATCCTTCTTGTTTACTCATCAATATTTCAAGAATGTGAGTTCTTTTCTTGCCTAGTCATCAGCCACTTTTGTTAGTGGCAGTGACACATGTTAATGAGCAGAAAGATGTTAATTGCTTTCAGGTATAGAATATACTTTGTCAGGTTCCTTTATATTGGCATCAACTTGCCAAGTGTTTTGTTACGATTTTCACAAGTTGGGAAAAACCGTGATACAAATGAGTGTTTACTACCTCCTCCTCCTGGGATGAGCAGTTGAGTAATCAACTTTTTCCAATGAATCGTTTCATTTATCCAAGATGAAAAGAAACTGTATGCCTTTTACTACTGTGCAAAATGCAATTTGCACTTAATCAATGAAGACGAAGAAAAAATTGAAGAAAAACACTAAAAAAGGTCGACTTGCCTTGCCCCATTTGAATTTATAAGGTTAGTCTTTCAGATAATTTGAAATTGAGAAGCTCACCAAGCAATCAAATGGATATACTTAACCTCCCCTAAAATATATTGAGGGGTGTAATGGGAAAGCAATCCTTGGCGGAGCACATTCCCCAAAGAAAATCTCACCTTTTTAACTTTTCTCCCTCTTTCAAGATTTTCCAAAGGGAAGACTAGCTTTACAACTTTTGATATTGTTTCCTCTCTTTTTTCCCTACCCATTTCCTCTCCTATCATTTAAGCTGCGGAAAAAGGTAAACGATCCTAACAAGAGTGATTTTCCCCGCTGACACCACCAACCTCTAAGGTTTCCATATGAATTTCACCTTTTCATCTTCTCCCTCCTTGCCAAGATGATTTCAACAGTATTTTCCTTTTTTTACTCTCTCAATCCCTAATATCGTATATCAGTTTATATTGACTGGCAGCAGGGAGGATATTGGATTGAGAGGAGAACGCGGTTGCGGTGGTGTGGTAAGGTGGCTCCCTATTTATCTATCATTTCTACTCCTACTCCTCCTCCTCCTGTTTACATATCTCTTTTGCTACATGCCTTTTTTATATATTTTTTGTGTCCAAAGAGCAGAAGAGGATTATTGTAAGTTTCTCTTGCTTAGACTTTACACACCTTTTTACCCTCTTGGGGCTTCATATATATGTTTGTATTCTGTAGAGAAAATCCGACCGAGTGTGAGTAAGGAGCAATCACTAAATAATGATGATAGAGAAAAACAAGAAAAAAAACATCCTGGAAACTGCCAGCTGAACACTTGGTTCCCATTTATGAGCTGTGATATGAGCTTTCACGCTTTTATATCATCTAATTTTATACCTTTCTCTGAAAACCTAAACTCCTTTTATTTCCTTTTCTATCATAAATGCAAAGAGGTGAAAAATACAGCTCTAAAAAATATTCTCTTCTTTTCGAGGAAACTTCCACGAAGGAGGAAATAGCGCGTGTAATTTTTTTCCCTGAGATGAAAAAAAATCAACTATATTTATATCCTAAAACCTTATGGATTTTTTGCGGTACAATAGATGATCCAGAATAGGTGGATAATATCATGTAATCACGAAACGTACGGGAGTAAAGTGAAACTAGTATTAATACCCGGATCGGGATGGGTGCGTGATATTGTAAGGTTTATTTTATACATTTACTTTTTTTTTTAAAAAAAAAAAGAAAAGACCACCAGTCCAAGCAAGATTATGGAAAAGTTATGATTATCCAAAAGTGTGTCTTTACACAAAAGAGTTGAAGGGAGTGAGGGATTTCTGTCATGAATGTAAACACATGATTTTTGAGCATCCCAAGCATTCAACATTTTCATATGCATGACTACAAACACGCACAAGGGTAGAGAGAGAGAGAGAAAAAAAATGAAAAAAAAATATTGTTTTGTAGCCAAAAACCTAGAGAAAGAATAAAAATTGGAAGATGCAGCTTTCCTTTATTTCCTCATACAAAGGTAATTTACCCAGGTAAGGGCAGATATCCAAGGAAAGTTTTCTCTGAGGTCATAAAACTGTAGTGATCTAGAGGATGTAGAGGTTGAGCATAAGAATAGATATATATTTTTGTTGTTTGGAAGAAAAAAAAACTTAAATCCCTTGGCTATTAGTGGGGTCACTTTTGTAATGTGGATTCCCTCTGAAAACTCATGAAAACCACGTTGTTATTACATCCCATCACATGCAGCACGGGATCCCATCATTGCATGACATGCGGCAGGAAGACACGGAAAGTTATCAATACAATTTCCCTAGCTTTTTTTTCTCCGAGAATTTACACAAGATGAAAGAAAAAAGAGATGACCATTGGAATGACTACATTCTCCGTTTTATCGGACACCACAGACCCATATTTGCCATTATCAACGGCTCTCTCTCTGTCTGATTCTTTTTTTCGTTAAGGGAGCCAACCTCACAAGAAAAAAGACTCTTTAATTCTTACATGTTTACAGCATTTTCTTTTATGGTAAATCGATGTCTGCTCCTCTACCATTTCTCTAGTTTTTCTCTCCCTTTTCATCTCTGTATTGCTTTGGTGCACTCATTCAATTGACTTTTTTCCTTGTCCATTTTTATATGGAAACGATACCTAAAAGCAAAAAAAAACTATACATATATATATATATCTCAACTAAAATCCTTTTTTCTTTCCTGGTCACCACATTAGTGTAACAATTGTGATGTGTATTTTTATTCCAGCTTTTTCCACAACCTCACTCAAAATGACCTTTTGCCAAGTTAAAGCCACACGAGGAGATTGGAGAAGACCTTAAATGAATGTTTTCCTTCTCCTATCGCCGCAATGGTAAGAACACTTTTCTTTTCTTTCAACTTAAGGAAACTTTATTGGGGCAATATCCCACTATCGCTTCTTTTTACTCTCTCCCACTCTGCAAAACCTTTTCCTGAGGAACCAAAAGAGAAAAACCACTTAGCCATTACAGCTTCATAAAGAAAGAGAGCAAGAAAAAATATTTCCCAATCGGTAAAAGCATCCCTCCCAATATTGACCATTAATTAGTTGAGTGTTGATAGGTCTCCTCGTAAAATCCCAATCTAGCCTTGGCTTCCTCCTTTTCCACTTATTTCTCACAAAACGTTAAATGCCGTGAGGGGTGATGTGTGAACTTTTTTTATATATAGGAAAAAATATATAAGGATAACTTTCCCAAAATTACTTGAAGTTTAACTTGCACTATTTTTTGCTGCTTTTTCCTCTCCTTCTAATGGACACTTGGTAAATTCCTTTGGTATAAATCAATGCACTCCACTTGCCTTTATTCTCTTGAGAAGAAGAAGAAAAAGGAGGCTCATCTTGAGAATAATTTTTTCTCCTTTTCTTTTTGTCACAAAGTTATTGCAAACCTCCAAGAAGAAAGAGAGAGGTTCAATCTTCTATATGAAATGATTACATGGATAGATGTGTGTAATAAGGATATGATGGGTGTGATGAGAGAGTTTTTTCTCTCCTCTGGTCCTGATGGCTTCTCCCTTTATTGCTGGTTGCTGGGAAAAATAGCTGTTGCTGTCCTTTCCTCCATTACGTGTATTTTCTTCTTCTCCAGAGTCTCGAGAAGCCTTCATTTTTTCCCTTGTTCACACTGGACATTACATTATGGCTTATAACTCCATTAGAAGATGATAAAATGTGAGATTCCACACTACTCCCGTGACAGTCACGAAGAAAACGATTACATGTATGTGAGCACAGGGTAACCACCCTCCTTAAAAATAATATCATTTGTGGATGAGAGAGAAAAGAAAAAAATATTACAGATATTCCACCACACATGATTTTTTGGGGAGACATTTAGACATTATTGTAGTGAGAGGAGCACAGATGTGGTGTATAAGTTAGACTATGATGACAGAAGATGTGACCCTTGTCTCTTGCTCAGGTCATTTTCCACCACTTTTTTCCTCACTCCAATAGCTAAGGTTTTCCCCTCACTTTTTTATCTCCACTTTCATAAGTGACCAGAGACTGAGAGCGAGTATCGATATCCTGTGTAGACATTTCTAAAATGTTTAGGAGCTCTTTTCACGAGCAGAAAAGCTAAGAAATACGATAAGTGCGGAGTGCACACTCACAAGAGCATCTTTGTCACCGCAGTAAACAATAAAATTGTATATGAATGAGTGCCTAAGCTCATGATGCGGTCTCGGTTGGGAAAGGCATTAGCTAAAAAGGGGAAAAATACCAAAATGCAAGGCATCTTAGAAAGAAAAAAATCTTTCTTTAGGATTCTCCCAATTTTAGGGAAAGTGGTGCTAATTTTTCCGTTTTTTTTTGTAATGTGCCACCCAGCCATTTGGGAAACAAATATTTAATAAAAGCATTTTTAGGAGAAGCGGACACAATAAAGTAGAATGAAAAAATCCTCATCTCTTTATAGGTACAATATCCAGGCTCATTTTCTCTCTCAAAATACCTCATTCATTTCCTTCCCTCATACCTTTCCAGGAAGAAAGGAGAGGAAAAAAATTCCCTATTAAGAATCACTATATACAAAACTCCTACAATGATTATCATCATCATCCCCATCATCATTGGTTCACTTACCATAAACACAAATCATAATGAATGCATTGTTATCCTGGCTAAAAGAACATCTCACCGTTTTTTTATGCATAAATGAAGAAAAAAAATTCAATCTAGGCGGAAAAACATCCAAGGAAGGAAAAAATTCTTCATAGCTTTCAGCAGAAAATGCGATGGAAAAAGGGGAAAAAGTTCATAATCCTGATATCGTATCTCATATCCTGTACACATTCTATTATGATGTGAAGCCAAGAAAAAAATTCCAGAATAAAACGACAACCATGTTGAGGATACAGTGATGATGATTATACCATGTAGTTTGTCAACCTATCGGCCCAGCATCCTACTAGAAATTGTTTTTTTTACTCATTACAATTTTTTCTTCTCCCTAGTTTCAACCGAGATGAGAGGGGAGTAAGCCAATTTGGGAAGAACAAGAGCTTCAGCTTATAAAAACCCGTTTTAGAAAAGAAAAAAATCATCTCGAGGTAAAAGAAAAAAAAACTCGTCGTATGTGCATCTGAAAAGTTGCTCATTTTCTCCTTTCCACAGAAAAAAATGGGATATGATCATATATAATCTAGAGGAATCTAATAATCACACGAAAAACTCTCAGATGAGGTGGGGATGGTGAAGGTGGAGAAAGGAGAAAATAGTGATGATGATGAGAGGATGAAACGTGTACGACTTTGGGGCAAGGTAGAATTAGTAAAAACAGGCTCATCGTTTCCACTCAAGGAAAAAATACTTGTAGTAGTCAGTCTAGTGAGGAGGACACGAGGAGGATGATGACGGTGATGAGAATTTTTTTTTCATCTCTTAAAACTCATCTCTTAGCTGGTGCTTTCCCTCTTTCTCGGCTTTTTTATATACAACATTATTAGCATTATTGGGTAAAAAAGGAAAAGGACTCTTGTTTCTCAGCTTCTCATATATTTTTCCGTGATGGTAGCTCACCGGTGAAAAGTTGTTGAATAAGGGAGAAAAAATCCAGAGGAGAGGAGAAGATGAGGGATTTTTTTTTAATATTTGCAAATTGCTCCTCTGTTATATTCCATTACAAAAATTATTTCACCCGCTATCCCTTCCCAGGGATGAGGAGAGGATAAGGGAAGAAAAGAGTGGAGAACCGCTTTTATATTTTTTTAGATAGGAAATATTGTTTTCCTCTCGGCTTTATATTTTGTTGATACATATTTCCCACCCTTTCCACATTCAAACTTAGGCTGTCAAACTTTCCCTAGTTTTTTTCTTGAAGAATACTCCATGGGAGAGAATTTCACGAATTTATTTACAAGCTCAGGAAGCTGTTGCTTTTTCATTATTGAATTTTTTCCACCTGATGAAATAAACAGAGAAAGTGTTTTGATACAGATGAAATAATGCTAGATTGGTTTCTGAGGAAAAAATTATTGTAATGGAATAAGAAGCCTCGGGGTAATTATCATATATGGAAAATTGTAGCAAACTCTTCAATCCTGATTATCTTGAGAGAGAAAAAAAATCATTTTTACGAAAAAATACTCACTCATTCTAAGCCAAGCTTCCCCTTTTTTGACACTGGAAATGTTTTCCGTGAAGGGAAAGTGAAAGGATTCACATAATGTGTGGATTTGCTAACTCAGAAAAATAAAACCTTTGAATCTTATTCATTTCTTCGAAGGAATGAAAAACCAAGGTATATTTTATCACGGCTGAATACACACACATTAGGTATTCTCAAGTGGGCTATATTCCGTTCCTTGAATCCAATCCTTTTTTTTACAAAAAAGGTGTTCCGGATGTAAAACGTAAACATGTCATCATCATCATCATCATCATCATCTCCAATGAAAAAAACCTTTCATTGTAAAAAGTTTTTTTTGAAAGAATTACCAAATGTAAAATATGTATTGGTAGTGCATATCAAATGAGAGATGCATATTATGCATACATTTTTTTCTTAATATTTATGACATGTCATTTTCCCCAATGACATATTCTTGGCGCTCGTTCCGACAATCCGTTTCCTTCTCTTTTTATCCCTGCATTGAACCAAAGAGATTATGTTGACAGTAAAATCTTGCTACAATTTTCTCTCAAATATACATGCCCACCTCGTCCTTTCGTAATATTTTCCTTTTTCTGAACATGTTCGGAATCCTTGATTTCTCCCTTGAAAAAGAAACCTTCACGAGTTCATCATCCATCAAAAATCACAAGCAGAGTTTTTTAAATGACCTGCTCTACATGTAAGTGTGTAAGTGTGTGCATTCCATTACAGGATCTCATCAAGAGAAAACAGTTCAATTTGGAACATGAACTCGGAGAAAAATACACATTTTCTTTTAAATTCCCAACTGCAACCAGTTTATTCCTTGTTGCCTGAAAAAAAAATATATATCGAGAATTGAGCATTTCAACGACTCCTAATGACATACGAGAAGGAACAGGGTTTGAGTGAAATGTCCATATTTTTTCACAACTCTCCTCTTCAGTTTACAAATTGGCTACTTTTTTCCCTTCAACGGAGTAAATGAAACGTGAAAAAGACTTATTACTCTAAAGGACGTGTGTCTTTTAGTGAAAAAAAATCCTCAAGTCAATAATCCCCATATGCCCACTCACCCCACGAGTGGGAAAGATGGGAAAGGATAAAATGCAGGAATATATAAAGGGAACTGATATACTTTTTATATGTAATATAACAACAAAAGGAGGAGAAAAAAATCTCGAATAATATATGCATATTTACAAGGAAAAGGGAAAAAATGAGATTAGCTTTGTAAAAATCATGTTGATTATATCCATCTGGTGTTTGTAATGTGAATGTGTGACTTGGCATACGTTATTTCTTTTGAAAGGAGAATAAAAACGGGGAATGAATACCCAAGGAAAATATTATCCTCTTATAAGTACGAGTGGCAGAGTAATAATGGTAATGGTAATGGGGAAATTTTTCTGCCTAGCAAAGGTCTCACCTGAGACGGATAACGTTTTTCCTAAAGAGAAAAAAATCTTCGAGTGGGTAATGCTCGGAGATGTATTGCAAGAAGAAATACTTTAACTGCTAATGGTTATTGTAGGCTCCCTCATAACTCTTTCATTACAAAAGATATAATTATCATACATGGTTAAGGTATTCTCAAAAAAATAAATATTCTCCATTTTCCCCCACTACTACCTACGCACAACTTTTAATATTCCTTTAAAGCTGAAATAAAAATCTGTGATTTTATGTAACTACATTTGACTAGGATGTGGGGGTTTGATGTTATAAATTTCGAATGAGAATAGGACACAAGGACGAGAATTGGCTCCAGTTGACTATTTTTACAGAAAAGTGTCAAATGAGTTGTAATCTTGAAAAAAAGTTCTTTTGTAAGCTTGTAAGTCAAAAAGAGGGAGATAATTATTAGGACGGGGATGGAATATTAAATCACTCATTTGAACACACTGTGCTCAGGTGCTATAGTGTGATTAAATGTTTAACAGGAATTTTTTTTTTCGCTTTAGGCACCAACTTTTTTGTAAAAAAGGAAATGAGGAAATTTTTCAGCTTCAAACTGTTAAAGAAATGGATTCATAGAACACGTATTGAATTCGAATTCATTTCAATTGTTTATTGTAATCTTGTTCAAGAGCTAAACTTTTCTTGACTAATTTATATATTTACAAAGAAATTTATTCAGTCGGGATTTGCGTATAGTAAAAAAAAGTGAGGAAATTGAGGTCGACACTTTTAGAGCTTAGGTGTAAATGATATGTGTGTGTACTGCTAAAGGACTCGGTACTTTGGGAGTCTGGTGCCGAGCTGGCGATTTGTACAAAGAAAATGAATAAAAAGACGCCGAACTAAAAAAAATCCATTTGAGCTAATAGAGAGAAGAAAAAAGCTTGAAATGTTTTTATGGATTTTTCTAAAGTCAATTCAAAAATTTCCCTTTAGGCTTACCATTACTTTTGTAAGTTTTTTGAGACTTGTATGTGTAATGGGAGTTTTACACGGGGTATAGATACTCCCACCCATAAAGCCAAAGTAATCCCTATTTTTCTACGAGAATCCCTTTAAAACCAATCATTTCAATTTTAAACTCCATAACTATAATTTCTTTACTTTTTCTTAATTCCCTATTCTCTTCAAAGGAAGTTAAATGCAAGGGAAAAAATCCAGTTGAATTTTATGCTCTAGTAGAAAAAAAACAATTTTCAACTTTTCCATGCAATTGTTTTACGTGCTGAAAGATTTAAATGAGAGAAATCCACCTCAACTTGGGGGATTGAAGAGGTCATTAAAATATCTATAAAGGGTTATAAAACAAGGGCAAAATCCTCATCACCAAGACTAACGTCATCATCCCAATGACAAGTGATGATGATAGGATGCATAAAGGAAACTCAGAGATCTACTTACCGCACCATTATCACCACAACTATACCACCAGTTGAAAAGGGTGATCAAAAAAAGAGGAGAAAGAATATACGAGTCGTAAAAATGTAGGTGTATGTCACCCAATAGGAAATTCTCTGGTGGAGTGACAAAGACTGAAAATTTGTCTTTCTTTTTTTCCACGGAAAGGCAATTTTCTGCGTGATTATTTCCTTCTCTGGTTGGACTCATTTTTGAGAGAAAAAGTGATTAATATTCTACTCCCATCTTGTCAATATTACACGGGATGGGATGTGATGTGTAATAACGTATGAAACACAAGCAAGGCATGAGTTTATAGTTGTAAGAAAAAAATGCTAAAGACTCTCCTATTTTTTATGACATTCAGCAGCAGAGAAGATGTGTAGGTGGTGCATTTATATTTTGTGCTCTCTCCCGGTGGATTTTACATCCATCTATATTTCACAGGGTTTCAAACAATGAAATGAAATTAATAGCCAGCAGCGATGGCAAACAGAGGAAGAATGAATCACATGAATACTTACGGACAAAAAAGAGAGTTCAACTTTACAACTCTGACTGGATCACAGAGTATAGTTGTGAGATGGAGAAAAAAATGTTATGTTCTCATTCTGGAAAGAGTAGAAGGGGGCAAAAGAGAAATGCGGAAATGTTTATATTTTTTCTCATTTTCTCCCTCGCCTTGTCCTCATATTCCACGTGTATATGTGTGCCTGCACTCCAGTAGAATCAAAGGATTGTGTGGAATTGATAAGTGCACTTTTTGCCATTTGTGCACTTTTTAATTGTAAAAAAATTTCCTTCTCATTGTTCTTTTTTATATATTTTACTTCAAACCAATCCCGACATTTAATCGTGAAGCATTTGTGATAAACTTTTCCACCCTATTCATCTTGAAAGCAGGGGAAAACCGTAAAAGAAAGAGTTTGTCAAGTTGAAATTCGAGTCTTTTATGTGATTTTTTTGTCTTTGTTTGTTTTCCCCCAAATTCTTTCCATGCTTGCATGCTTGTTTTCCACCTAATAATGATGTCATTTGATAGCATGATTTACCTCAGCCTTTTTTTCCAGCAGAAAAAAGAAAGAAATAACTCATTTGGTGTTTTTTTCCGCCAGTGATCCGTGTCATTGTTACTGTGGAGTTCACAGCTCCTTGTTCTTTTTCCAGATGAATGCTTTCCAACTGAACAATCATAATTTAATCATTTACCATTCTAGCAAAGAGTTCCTTTCCCTTCCTTTTTTATTGGCCTAGTTTCCTCCTGTGGTTATGTTTTTACCTTTTTCTCCTTTCTATACTCCAGCAAAAAAATGTACCAAATTTCTAGCAAAAAATATATCAACCTTGTCACTATCATCCTACCATTTTCCTTTTTTCTCAATGATCCTTTTTTTACTTCATGCAGAGATTTACACATTTTTTGGGTGGTTCAATGCCAAAATATTTCTCATATTGACAAATGAGCCCAACGCTCCTTGTTAACGTGACCCCTGCCATTTCACAGTTGAGCGTGAACATTTATAGCCCCTTTATTTTTAACCATGGATTTGCTGTTTTATAAACAGATTGATTTTTTTGTGGATTTTTTTTAAACCGCAGACAGACACAAAGAGGTGTATTTAGAGCCAAGATTTAATTTCCATTTCCTTCTTTGCTTCATTTTAGTTTGTTGCCATACCTACGAAAAAATGTGAGAAAAAATCCATTTGTAAAAAATATAGCTTCATCATAATAGCCTCAAGTTGAGGAAGAGAGAAAGAATATAATCATGATTACACAGAATGATGATGATCACCATCATCCTGAATGATCCTTCTCATCACAAAGATTCCGTTGTGAATCCCCAGTGCATTCATGTTGCCTGTCGCGTAATACCACACACATGTTGCCCTCATATTTATAGCTATGGCTAGTCGATCATATGATGGAGGAGATGGTTCCGTGTGTAGTTTTCCCTCTCGGTTTACTTTTTACTTTTTCGACTTGACTGGAGAGAGGGAAAGCAGGAAGGAGAAAAAGCAAAATCAAAACAACAGCAGGAGAAGCAGCATGCATGCATCTTTCATAATGTCAATGACTCAATTATTCATTTGCTCTATTCTCCTACCAAAACTCACAATCTCTGGAATGAAATGAAGGAAAAGGGAAGCTGTCCGTGAGTAAGTGTGTTCATATATGTATGCACTGCAAAATACTAGCCATGCAAGGCTTCTATGGCTAGTTTAATGACACAAGGAATATGAATGCAAAATGTAGAGAAAAACAACACCCAGTTTCCATCATGTAATCATGTTAATCATACATCCCTCTTTTATTTCGCAGTTACAACTCTCTCTCTCTCTCTCTCTCTCTCTTATATTCCCTTCCAAAACCACTCGCATTTCCAACTCATGAGCAGAGTCGTAAAGTAGACGAGTGTAAAGCCAGAATATTTCCAGTCACATGATTAGTTTGAGTATTCCAATGATTTTAAATTATTACTAAATGCCAACAGCCAAAATCCCATGGAAAAGTTTCAAGGAAAAGAATTCTCACAGTTTTTACCGTACTCTTTCATTCAAACAGATTTATATCGGTTTATAATTAAAATCAATAAGAATTCACCCCTCCATTGTTTGAGCAAAATAAATATATGCAAGTGTGTAAATCTCTGGGAAAATATTATTTCCTTTCTTTGCTCAACTATGCAAATCCCTCCAATTGTTAGTGATTAATAAATCCTCTACACTCTCATACTCAATCAATGTAGAGAGGAGTATTGTTCATGGATGGAGAATGTGACAATATCAAAAATCTGCATATTTTTCCCTCCTGGAAACATTGATTGTATCAAAGAAAACTCGAATTACTTATTATTCCCTTTAAGAAGTACACACTTATCCTTACATCCTCTCATGCAAATGGGGTGAGCGTATCAATCAAAGAATTACAATAATGATTGCCTTCCTTCCATACAAAAATCATTTATTTCACCACCCCACCACCACTCGTACCGATCTGGCTAGCCGATCAAAGAAAAAAAGGGGAGCGATCAAACGAACCTCTATGGATAATACAACATCATAGCCCACAATCATCACCACGACCATCATCGGAATCCCTGGGAAAAGGAAATGGGAATTACTCTGCCAGTTTATTTGCATATGCATAATAAATAGTAAGCATTTCATTTGCGTCTCTCTCTTCCCACCGCTCCTTGATATTCTCCCATCTATACCCATTCTCCACGGAAGGAGAGTGAAGAAGCCCATCTGCATATATTCCTTGATACTCGGCTACAATGGTTTTTGTGATTGGAGATGATATAATGGATGATTTATAAAAAAACACACATTTCATCAGATATGCATATGAAGGCCAATAAATAGGATGGAAAAGGATCTAATCTGCATACACATTGTGCCAAGCAGGGAGAAGAAGGAAGGAAGGAAAAAGGCTTTGCTTTTATTTTACTTTTGGAAAAACTAATCAGAGAATATGATTCAAGAGAAGTGCTGCTTCACAAGAGAAGAGTTTCCCCGATGGAATATGCATATTAAAGGAATCACTAATCATAATGATGCAATATTAATAATGGGGATAGCCAATGACAGAGAAGAGCACATACACACACACAGCCCCAATTTCTCCTCTCTGTATTGAGCTCCCTCAGGAGAGAATAGAGCTCTAATGGTAATCATTATAATAACAATCTATGAATCTCCTCTGGAAAATATAAAATATATCACGGTCTTCCTCTCTCGGCGACAAACAACAGGAGAGTTTTGTGTTCCGTTGTGGAAAAACAAAATGTAGCGGAATGTTTGACAAGGATAAAGGCAAAGAGAAAAAGAATTATACTATTATATCTCAGCTATCGTCATCATCGTCACCTCCAACATCATCGTCACATCGCTTATGCTACAGCTTACATATGCATACATCATGAGGGAGAGCAGATTATCATGGAAAGTATGCAGAAAGAAACTTATATCAAATAAGCTCGAGTAATATGCAGATTTATATTGTACAATGCTGGTGAAAGAAATGGAAAAAAATGTGGATGACAATTCTCACGCTATTTTGAAAAAAATATTTCTCCAGTCTTCCACTTCACTCCAGAGGAGGAAGGGGAAGCAAGGAAAAGTTATTATTTTTACAGTTTTTTAACGGGAATTTGTCCCATCTTATTTTTCTCAATTGACAGAAAAATATTAATTTTTCCTATTGGAAAAGGGTTTCGGATTGGGGTGGGAGTATTTGCATTTCTTTAATAGTATCTTTTATGATTACTGAATTTGATATGAAATGAATGGGATAGATAAACCAGGCGAGTGGAATGAGAAAGAAAAAAACATTCTTTGAGAAATACATTTATACTTTGGTATACACAAGAATCTTGCATTTCCACAGTGGAAAATAGTGAAAGAAACAAAAACTGCTTTGGGAGATAGGTCGTCAAGTTGATTTTAAAGTTGTCTTAAAGCCATCCAAGTGGAGGAGTTAATAGATTGGAATAAAATCCCGTGTTTTTATTACTTCACTATGTTCTCCTCCCACTTTCCTAAAAAACTGTGTTGTTCTTTTCTCACAAAAAATCTGACAAAAGAGGATCCTTACTATTGTCAAGGTAGATGGCAGTAGAAGCTAAAGAAAAAAATAGACAAATTTGTGAAATGCACTCTACACCCATATCAAAATATCCAAACAGACCTTTCCCAAAGTAAATACGTACAACAGGTTGAGATAAAAAATCTATTGATGAGCCATTTACGTCGATCCAATATCTTTCAAAGAAACATCCTTTTGATTGACTGTGCTTTTATTGACATATCCCATTTCATGCAAGAGGATGATGCTCTCGATTTCAACTAGGCTATTGGGAAACGTCAACAGCATCCGTGTTGCACACATGTAGTCCATTGATTGATGATACAAAAAATATGTAAAAAAAATTCCATTGGGAATCATCCCATACATTATTTTCTATCCAAAGGTGCATATCTCTCGCTGGGAGAGCATGAGAACCTTTTCTTCCCATCTCATCTCTTTACCCGTTCCTTAAACCCTTCCACTCTTAACACCTTTTTTCAACAGAGAGGTTAGGAAAACATGCCGATACATACTCTATCCCGTTTGCGATCGAAACGTTGCTTGTGGATAAATTTGAATGCAACACAATAATAAGTTATTAAATATGCACGTGATTAAAAAAAAGAAACTGTTTAATGCCATCCAAACTCACTCAATCTCATTCATTAAATATTTCATTCTCTCTCTCCCCACCACTGCCAATCCATTTCCATAAGGTTCGTTCATCATCCAAAGATAAAATGGCAATCAATCCTTTCTTCTTCTCAGAGAGAATAAAATATATTCAGAGAGGAACAATGGGTTGGAGTAATACATGCAAATGAGACTGTGCACCTTGAGCTTCCTTGATCAATACACACTATTCACCATGGTGTAGGGAAAAAAGAGCTTTCGGCGAGAACAAAAGTTTGATCTGCATATTATCCACCGTCCATTGGAGAAAGAGTCTTTCTTCTCAAGCACAAAAGAGCCATTCCGGTGAGTAAAAAAACAAGAGGGAAAATGAAAGGAGGAGGATGACGCTACAAGGGAAAAAGTTGTGTATAGTAGCGGTGAAATCGTCAGATATGAAATCTGCATATCTAAAGGATTTCCCATAATTTATGCATGCATTTTAAACAGCACTTTCTTCCTATCTCTATTCAAACTTGTGCCAAACCAAAAACTCAGAAATGACGAGAGAGACTCAACATCCCAGCCATTCCCCATCCACTCTTTATCCATTAAAATTGGACAGAGTGAGCTTATTTTGTCAAACGGAGAAACCAGAGCCAGAAGGGATTTCCCTGGGATACTTATTTCTAGAGAGATTTTCACATTGTAAGAAAAGGATGACAACGACTTCGATAATCACTCTTTATGACAATCTCTCTCTCTCTTTCTATCTAGAGGAGGGTGATGAGTAGAATGATTTTCTGATTCTCTTTCTTCATTTCATCTTGGAATATTTCCAATATATGTAGAGAAACCCTTCTCAGAAAGTATCAAGATGGCAGCTGGTTGCATTCAAAATTATGCTTTATATTCCTGCCAAAGGATAAAAAGGGAGCTTGTTCGGAGACACGTAGAGAGTGTGAATATACACAATATTTTTTTTTATCTATCCATTCAATTCCTATTATTATACATCCATGCATATCTAATTCCTCTTGGAGACCGTGATCATCATCTCAAATGCATATGCATGATGGGCTATCCCTCTTGCAATAGTATTCAAATGAGGATTCCATTACATTAGAAAAAAAGAAAATATTAATAAAAAACGACTGTCTCTCTCCCCGCATATCACTCATTTCATTCATTCATCCCCCGTGAAACTTTGTATATAGTTTAAATCCATTATCTAATATTCTCTCACAGTCTCAACCAAGAGCTGTGCAATCTATACATAAATGTCATTAGGTTTTTTTTATATTGTAGTACCGATTTACAAAATATTATTACTTCAAATCCCATCAACCACTGTCCCCTTGTATGTCTTTGACTGCATTTTTTTCTGTGATAATTCCTCCAAATGGTGGTTACACAAAGATAAAAAATGGATACCCTCCTTCCCAAGATTTTTGTTTGTGGAGGTGGCGGTGCGAATGAGATGAAGTTTCAAACTGAGTTATTTGTAAAGAGCCAGATATAATTTATCCGTTGATTGACTACATTATCATTATTATTGCTATCATTACATTTTTCCAAGTGTTCGCCTCCTTTCTCAAGTCCGTCGGTTTTCCCTTGCTTGCATAAGTAATTTGGAATAATTTGCTTATCGTCATTCTCTCTGAAAAAAATCTAGTATAGCGTCCGTGTGCTTGTGCATATATGTTTGTGATATTTATGATGCTATTGCTCCTGCTCACACTCGGTCTCATTTCTGTTTCATTTCCTTTTCATCCTCATCTTGAGCCTCTGATCATCGTCATCTTCCTCACACCGAGATTATTACTGTTATTGTTGGCGATGACGATGTTGATGATCATGCTGATCGTGAGAATCCAATTGCACGACAAACAATCCAAGTATACACCGTGTGGATATTTTTTTCCCCTTTCCAATTTCCCCTGCCCTTCTACATTAGTTGCCATCATGAGAGAATAGGGTATGCAGAATAGGTAAGATGCATGACGATGTGATGTCTTCCTTGTGACAGGGATTTTTGTCTAAATGATGATGACAAAGGTTTAAAGACTCGACTGTCAACTGAATCATCATTGTCGAGAGAGAAACGATGACGGGAGCGGAAGGAGAGAGAGAAGGCGAGGAAATGGGCATTCACGTTGGAAAAGTTTGCTTGTGAAAAAAATGTTGTCATTGTTGCATTCAACCGTTTACAACATTGTTTTCTTTACACGGGAGTAATTGTGGTTGTATTTTGTTCGTGCTGATTATGATTTCGTGGTGACATTCTAATCATTGGGAAATTTTTTGAGAAAGAGAGAGAGAGAGAGAAGAAAAAAAAGTTATATGCCGCTTCCTTTTGTCTGAACTAATTTCTATATAGTAGTTTACTCTATATTATTGGATTTTGTGAAAAAGTTGACAATCACAAATAAGTCGCAAATGAGTGCACGTTTACCCGTTAAAAATTAATGAGAAAAAAATACAAACAAAATCATCACCGCTTCTTGTCATCCAACCGTTTTTCTTCTTCTTTTCCTCAAAGATATTTATTCTTCAAGGAAATTGTCACCAAGTGCCTATTGTAAAGGAAAAAGAAAGAACAAACAAAAAAATCCTATGGCAAAGGAAAAAACAGAGAGATGGCCATAGTTCTAATGAATTAATGGGGACTTTTGGCAATTTTATTGTAAACGGTTCGTTTATTTTGTCGTTGTCCTTTTTGTCGAAAAAAACCAACACAACTTCCAACCTATGAACCATTTTTGCATCAAAGATCTCTCAAAGGACAATCTTCTAATTCTAGATTTGTTTTCAGCTCTCTCCCAAACACATATATTTTCCCCTTTTATCATCCTCTCTTCTCCGGCCCTGTCTAATTTAACCAGGACAATCATCTGTCTCCTCGGTTGCAACTTGTTCCCTCACATTCTGAGAAACAAAACAGTAATGTGGAAGCAATGAGAAGAAGAAGGAGAAGAAGAAGAGAAAAAATACGTAAATGTCTTGGCCACTGGTCACTAATAAAATATATACATTTTTCCTCTCTTTACGACATACCTATTTCTCCTATAGACAATGAGTTGGCTCAGTGCACATTATGCGACACGAACCTCGCACACTTGGTTCATGCAATATAAAAAATTTTTAGGGAAAAACCTCCACAAGTTTTTCCTTCTCCTTATGTCCTCCTATTTGCTTTTCTTGTCTTGGATCCCGTGATTAGGAAAGAAAAAAAGGATAGATTTTTCGAGCTTGTTGGTCACCGCACCGAGTAAATAAATATATATACGTCGTATACAAGAAAATCTTTCTCTGGCTCATTAATAAAAGGGAGCAGAAAAAAGGAAGAGAGAATGTATGCGAGATAAATGTAGGGTGTTATTATTGCACATGTTGAGTAATGGCTTGGATACTTGAGCAGTTTCACTATTCCCTTCTCTATTCTCTTTCTGTCTTTTGCCCTTGGCTCTTTTCGGCAGAGGAAGACAAAAAACTTTATTCTCAGAGTGTAGATCACTGACTCTTGGAATTGCTAGATGAATGGTACAAGTGGATATTGTACAGAGGATTTTTTTCCATTAGAGGAAACAAGGATTTTTTGTTTCACATTTTTGAGATGATGATTTTTCTTCTTTTGTTTATTAGCTAATATGAGTTAAAATAGGGTTATGGCTGTAATATATAGTGGCTACTGTGTAGGTATAGTGTTAAATGAGGGGATATCCTTATTGTTGGCTTTATGGGAAAATAGTGAATTAAAAGACAAGATCGAGATAGGGATCGAAATTGCTTCGAAAAAAGAGGGAATATGACCAGCTGGAGAAGGAGATTTGGTATATCTTAAAATTTATTTGTCTTGAAAGAGGGAATTCTCCAATTGATTTTTTATATAGCTTCTCAGTCATTTGTGGTGGTTTGAGCTTGTGGGGTAATCAAAGTTGAAAATATTAATGGCCTGTTTAAAGGGGGATGATGGAGGTTGAATAATTTAATTTTTTGTGACGCTCGCTGGTTTACTCATTCTAGTGAGTTTTCACTAATAACAATAATCAGAATGAGTTCGTCTCGTATAAAATGCACGCAGCCGGTCACACACAGAGACACATTAACATTTTTGACAACGGCCGTTCACCAAAAAATAATCGTCACGCTAAAAATGCCAAAAAGGAGGTGTTCTTAGAAAGAGTTGAAATTGAAATAGTGAACTACAAGTGGACATCATATGGCTTACCCTGTTTGATACAAATCTTATCAGATTGAAAGAATGTTTTTGAAGAGTGCACGCTATATCGTGAAATAATAGTTTTCTACAGCGTTTTCCTTCATGGGGAGATTTTCAGTTGAAATAATATTGAAAGATTCCTCCTCTCTTGGCTACCTTTTAAAAGCGGAAGTTAACCGTTACCATGTGAACTTGATAATATTTAGAATGGTCTTAATAGGAAAACAATGAGTGAGCTCATTTCATCCTAGTTTGAATTTTCACGTCAATCAACAATTGTCTCTGTGCAGGCGCTCAACCGTCCACCCTCATTTTCCTCCTTCAAGTCTCGTCTCGTCTCCTCAGCTTCCGATTTGCATGTCCAGTGAAATCATCCAAGTGGAAAAGGCTACAAACTCTGCTCAGGCTGGGATATCTACCTGAAAAATACACGTACAACTCTGATTCATGACAATATTTACATTACGAGATGGCTTCCCTTAAAAAAAATCCATCTGTAAATGATAATCCCTCCTCGTCTCTTAATAACAATAAGCATCAGCATCATCAGTCCGTTTCCGTTCAGCTTCGTTTGCTCCACCGCTGGCATTACAGTTTTCCCTCATGGCTTCTCGTACGCTTGAAAAAATCACCTGAAACTTGTCAAAAACATGTGTATATAAAGGGGTAAAGCTTAAACACTCTCGAAAATCAGTGAGCCTCAAACAGAGGCTGTGGAGGACCAGGTGTATTTATTTTCTAGGGAAACATACACACAACCATACACACGCTCTTTGATTTCCACTCTTGTAGCATACATTTTTTCCCCTTTTTTCATTATCATTTTCTTATTTATTATTATGATTATTGCCTCAGAAACACTTGGTTTGTTGGGTAGACAGCGAAAAAAGCTTAAAACCAAGGGGAGAAAAACAAGAGGAGGAAAAAATATGACGTTGTCTCTCTCTCTCTCTTGCTCTTTACAGCGGACAAAAAGTCAGTGACCAGAGAATGGCCGAGGAGTAAGAGAAGCATGACAAGAACAAAAAGTAATCATCGCATGGCTATAATCATAATGGTAATATGGAATGATGATAATGAATAAATAGGCAAAATCTAAAAGAGATTTTCAAGATTAAAACGGTCACTATCTTTCTTCACTTTTGTGAAACAGATTATTTGCATTTGAGGATATGAGCAAACACACCTTTAAATTTTTTCCCTTTGGGTTTCGCTCCTTTTCCTATTTTTAATCTTTGTCGATTTCAGTCGAGGGATTTCCAACTCACAAGAAATCTGCCGTGTTGAACTAACGAACTTGATGATCACATGACCAAAGATAAATCCCTGTAATCAAAGAGATTGACTTGGTAGACTTGTCACCATCACGTGATTATTATAGTTTCCTTTCATACCACATCTCTCATTTCCTTGAGGCAATGTAAGATCAATAAATAAGAAAAAGGAAACTCTAGGAAAATTTACCTTGTATTTAGATTAGCTTGACGTATGATCACAGCTAGTTAAAAACTAAAAAGGATAGAACAAAAATCCTCTGGGAAAATCTTCTGGAACTTTTTCAACTCATTGACATTGTCATCACATTTCATCCCACATGTTGCTCCAAATCCCACACGTATTGTGTAAGTGAGCTTAACAAACTATAAAAAAAACTTATTCACAATAGGAAAAACAAGCTGGATCATGATTTCATTACAAATTGTACAAGAGGGAAAAAAAGTGTTAATCCTCTTTCTTTTTCTCTCGAACTGTGAGAAAATGTGGTAATGAATAACCACCAATTGATTAAGGATTGAGAGGACCAAGAATCAATTGGAATTGATGGGGTTCACAAAAGATTGTTTTCCATTGTCCCTTCCACCACTATTTTCCAGATAATGATGGTGTGACGATGAGGCAAGCAACTTTGTGCTTTATTTCTTTCCATTTTGTGTTGTGTGGATGGAGAAGAAAAAATCTACAAACTTTATATTAAATCCACTTCCTTTTATTATTTCATCAATGACACAATGTGTGCAAGTGATGAATGATTATTAATTCATCTGTAGCAAGTCATTCTTCTTGTGGAAGAGAAAAAAATTGTGATAAAAAACTTAATTTTTTTTCTTCTCTCTTCATCACCCAAAGTTAAATTGATTGTGGGTTTATTATGAAAACCATAAAGTGGTCAAAAAGACTTGAATGATTGCACGAAAACGACATCATCTTAGAAAGAGGAGGAGGGTGATGATGATAACGATGATGATGGTCTTCAAGTCAAAATCCAATCCAAATATCATCAGAGAGGATCTCCCCAGAGGAAAAAAAGTACGTGACAGGTTTTCCCATTCATTGGCCACGTTCACAAAAAAGCGGCTTGGTGGTGGCCACTGACAATTTGTACTTTAAAAAAATCTATACAAGGCTTTTATCTCCACCTTGGATAATACCATGGCCCATCATCATCATAGATGATTGTTATACGACACATAAAGTATACGAGTATATCCCTTCATGTCTCTTATCTTTTTATTGGCTTTTTTCCTCCTCCTCATACAAGCTCCTGTTTAGCTTCTGTAGCAAAATCTTTACAACTTGTGACTTCTCTTGAGAGGACTTTGAAAATAAAAAATCGATTATCAATCAAGTCTCGAAAATTACTGCCATTTACCTAGTCATCCTGAGATGGTGAAAAGAGAGAAAAAATTTGAATATAAAATCTCTCCTGTGTATATCCTCCATCTGTCACTTGAGACGAGAGAGATAGAGATGCATTGACCCAATCATGATTCAACAGAAAAATTAATCCTTTCAGGATGTGCTTCCAGAGAGAGAGAGAGAGAGACTTCGATACAAATTTTTCTTCTTTTATTGAATTACCTACAAATCGTTACAGAAATACTGACTAGGGATTTTTTGTATATTGCTGTTGACTCAATGATGAAAATCAAGTAGCAGAAAAGCAAATACGAGTAGGTATTTATTGTTCCATTTTTCTCACTCTGTGTGCAGCTTCACCTCACCACACAAAGTGAAATAGGGGAGGAGGGTTTCTTCTTAGAGAAAGGAGAATGAGTCAGCGATTTTCTTGGAGGAATTGACTTGATTTTTTTTCTTCTTGGGGTTAGCTTCTCTACTAGAGTGGAGAGGAGATGGGATGTCATCTGAAAAAAGGGAAAAATAAGTCAATGATAATTTGTACATTTTGTATCAGAATCACACCAATACTGAATTAATTTCTCAAAGTCATCATCATCATCGCTTGAATTCTATTATTCTCTCTTGTATTGGCACAATCAACAGAGTTCCAAAAAGATGGGGGTTTTCAAACAAAGTCAAAAATCCCACTGGCAATTTTAATGGTTGTGCAACTTGCTCCCTGAAAAAAACGGAGGAGGTTCTGTAGGTGATGAGGAAACTTTTCAAAATCAATTTGGTAAGATTTAAAAGAGAGACATTTTTTATTAATGTGTGATAAAAGAGCTAATTGAAATTTCCACCTGGGAAAAAAAGGGTGGTGAAGGAGGTAAATTAAATTGAATGGTAAAATTTGTAGGAGACACAAGTCATAAAAAAATCCAGTCATTGACAAGAGTCCCCTTATATTTTTACTGCATCCCTTTGTATTTATATTTCTTGTGACGTTTTTAGTTTGAGGCTCATTCCCTACACCAATCATGTTCCTAAGATGTTTTTCCAAGATAATTTCCTCAAGTTATGAGGATGATAATTTATTGAGAATGTTTACACATGGGAAATCTATATTTGAAATCTTATAAGACATTTTTCACGATGATTATCTCCTTTCAATGATTTTTTATGTTGTAGCTGTCACATTCCCTCTTTATGCTGAGCTCAGGTGTGTGCTCTTTTTCTGTCACATGGGACAAAAGTAATTACTGATTTTGTCGACTTTTTTTTTCTCTCTCTCCTTCTTGAGTAGCTCTATGCTAATATTGTGAGAAGGATGTAAGAAGAAAACTTAAAAAATTAAATAATCATCACCCATTCTGACAAGGTGTCCACCTCCGCAATCTCTGTGGTAAATTGAAAGGGTGGTGTGCACACAAAAAACATGTATATAGTAGGAGAAGAAGAAGGAGATGAGGACGAAAAGGGTTTTCTTTTCGGAGGGCATAATACACACGAATACATTAAAGATTGTATTCATCATCAGAGGGTGATTAGCCATGCACCAGATTCTTTCCCACGGAGGGTGTGGAAAAACGGTTGCATATGCAGATGAAGTGTTTGATTTGTAAATTTGATTTATTGGACGGAATTTATTGTGATTCTGGTGTTGGAGAAGGTTTGCTTGAATAAATAATTGGATTGTGACAAATGCTGTGTGAAACTAGGGCATTTGTTATTTTATACATGACACGTCATGTTTTTGCGGTGTGTACACTCTCACATAATACAATAATATATTCTTTAGTACAAGTGGTGGCAGAGGCTTCGGGTTAAAATTGAATTTTCTTGATTTCATACTCACCCTCTCAGTTGTACACAACCTTCTAGAATATATATTTTTGGCGTGAGTTTTCCTTCGCATGTGTATGATATCCAAATTGACTTTACAAAGTGTTAAATGGCTCCTTTGAAGATGCACCTTTTTCTCACTTGCTTCGCCTGCCTGCGGGAAGAGGATTTCCTTTGATTTCATTCAAAGCCAAGTGACATAATGTGTTACAAAAAAAATTGAATATAATCAATGGAAAAAAAGGTAGCAGAGGAAGGCTTAGAGTGCGCCACCCAAAACGTTGAGGAGAGAAAGATTTTATACAAATTATTCTCATTCCCACATGACGACTGCATTTCTTTTCTTTGATTCAAGAAAAGACTCAAGATTTTTTAGCATCCTCATCATCATGAGATGATTTTTGTCACTGCTTCAACCACCTCTGCGTTTTGGATGGAGATGATGAGTTGTTAGAAAAAGAGAGTAAATCATCCAATTTTGTTGGTTGTAATCACTCCATTTCAATTTATTAGAACAGAGTGCATTCCTTTCTTGAGCAGTATGCTCATCATTTCACATTTTGGAGGAAACAATGGAATTTATTGGTGTTTTAAAAGCATCCGTGACACTGCAGAACAATAGGTTTCTCTGCATTAATCCCCTACACGATGATTTTGTCCATGAAAAGGAGAGATTTGTTTTTCAAGTGGTTTTGAAAATCTATATACAATATATTATTATTATTATCCAACTAGGACCACCCCGTTCCCAATACAGCTCTAAATGGGTGGATGATGGGATACCCAAGAAGATCAAAATTCTACCCTGGTCTGCGACCTTTACTACGAAAAGTGTTTGAAGGTTGGGCTAGCACCTTTGTAGTGTGCACCGGATGTTGATGATGATTGGAGAAGTGACAATATAAATAATGTTGAGTTGCCTGTTCCACTAATGAATGTTTAAGGAGGTTTCCAACTTATAATTCTTGGTGTTTCCCTCACCCTGTAAATAAGTTGTTTGTCTGTTTTGTAATCTGTGAGGATGATAGTGATCCTTATTGTTTTGCACATTCACCTCTTTCTCCTCGTTTCCGTCTTTTCCAGCCAATTCAATCCATTTCTAATTCCAGTGAGAAATCCTTATATGAACGGTGAACAATGAATAGGGAGGGAAAGAGAGGGAAAAGCAATTGGAGGGAATGCATGCCACACTATACCACCTCATTTATTTCCTCCGAGAAAAGTTGAGCTAGTCAAGTGTATTAAAAGTAGAGATATTTCTGGAAATTACTCGAGAAAAGGGAATGGCACTGGTGTGTGAGATGGTGGGCAACATTATTAGTAAAGTTCAAACGATAGAGGGGCCATTTATTATGCATGTGTAGCTTTTGTGGGGAACACACAGCCTGAT
>JAHZNA010002623.1:0-13994 GCA_027743935.1 Sinodicranocentrus sp. ZH6
ATAGTACTAAACCACATATGCTCGATTGCGTACAAAGTAGCATCCTGAAAATGATAAAAAGTAGATTTCTCGGTCTCCTGAACTTTTCAGTTCACACAAATTACGCATCGAATTCATCTCAGCTCAACAAGATCTAAAATCTTGCTGGAAATAGCACTTTTCCACATCAAAATTCTACCTAAACCGCAACCGCTTTACATTCACATTTTATGCGTACATCTCCCGACCAAATGTGTGACTCTCATAAATCTTATTTCTTCATTCGTCCTTATCCACACTTCACTCTTCATGGCATCGGTATTATTCGTGAGAGATACGATATAATAAAGAAGGTCTCTCATATAATGTACACGAGAGTAATATATGCACGTTAATGTTCACGCTCTACGTGTTCTTCTATCAAACAATCTTGCGAACCAACAAATAGCCAAATCGATTTTGTTTACTTGGTTTGCATGCGTTTTATCGAAAAACTAGAAACATGCCAAAATGCATAATGAGCTTTAACCTTAGATGTGGTCTTTTTTCCCATTTATCTATCCAACTCAAGCAATATTTGAGTGAACCTGCGTATCATATCAATATCCGTATCTAAATCTTCAAATATTTTGCATAAAAGTGGGTAGGTACAGTCCACACGTTTTCTGATTCCTTACATTACTCGTTTGTTCATCATCCACCAGAAAAATTTTAGTTTTAGGAATATCTCAATCTCAAGTTTATTCCTCATACCTTTTGGTTGACGACACCATAAAGGAATGAAGACAAAACAGGGATTCTGAGAAAACAAAACACAACATATCAAGCGCCAGTATGTACTGTCTCAATGTTAAATAGGATCGTTATCTCTTCTCTTTTCTGCATACCTATGAAATCCAAAGCACCTGTATTGAATTGCATTAAAGACCAACAGCAGACTACCTAACACGACGCTAAAACTGAAACTCAAATGAAAATGAACACAATCAGTGAGGTGACGGGATGAAGTATGATAGGTATGTTCGTGGCCGGCTGTAAACATGCGAAATCTAACTGGCAGGCTAGGTCTGACTTAAACTTTCTTGATCTTTTCAAACCCAAAAAGAAAATGCCGAAAACCGCATTAGAGCTTTCAAGCTTACATTTATGCATGACTACGTGTGCTATATGTATTTTAGAATTAGCATTATCAACTTTCCTAAATCCTCCTTACAAGCTAAAACCCGTTTTCACGCTTTTCCTTGTCGTGGTTTTGGTTATTTACCATTACCAGAAATGCGTGCCTTCAAAAAAAACAGCAGAAAGGTGTGATGCCATGAGAGTTGTGTCATATGAACTCGGTTCTATGGATGTGTAAATTTCATAGAAAAACCCATACCGTAGACATGAAATTATTATAGATGCATACATGAACTGAAGAACGATACTAGAATGGTGATAATCTTGTATCTATATGAACACTCCCATTATAATGGGACATACCACCGCGCATCTAGAAAAATAAGCACATCTCATCTATGATCCATATTATAACATCATAACACAACTAACACTTTCTCGCTCTCATTTTTTCCGCAGGAGAGATGTTGATTTGTGATGAGCTCTGGGAGAGAAGAGCGGTTACCATGCACGAAGATTTTTTCTGTTCTTTCCAAGCCTACTTGTTATTATCACCACGTCTTGTTACTACTAAATATCCGCGCGCATCAGAAGTGTCGACAAAAATAACCTCAAACGTAGTTTATTCTACAAACATGCCTTTTTAGAACAGACAGCTCCACTCTAGATTTTCTCAACTAGATCATCCTTTTTATTTCCGTACTTCCTTCCTATTTTCCTCGGAGTGTTGATGCATTTGTTCACATGTACAAATTTCAAGTGTATACTCGTGTAAAGTGAGTCAAGTCAACTTTTTCCCAGTGTGAATCAACAAATGTGTTCAGGTTTGGGTAAAATGAAATTTGCCCTTTGCAAGCGGTGGTTAGGTAAAATATATGCTCTGTTTTGTGAGAACCTTTACTTCTAGCTCATGTCAAAAAGATGAACGTCAAAAATCGGTTATATGCCTATTGCACTCTCTACAGCATTAAGAGCGACCGTGACGATGCAAGTCGGCGGAATGTCTCTTATCCTGTATTTATACGTGTGGCAACTTTAGTGGATAAATAAAAAGTACAAAATCATTTTAGCATAAATTCAAAATTTCACGCAGAAATCCTTCAAGGTGGAAAGAGTAAACCGTTTTAATGTTTAGCTTAAATTATTTTTCTCCAAAAAAGTGTAAGCATTCTTAAGCGCTTCTTTGCATTAACGAAATGATTATGGTGTAATATTAAACAGCTATATCCTTTATCAGAACCTCCTCCACTCCACCTTGTCTAAAATTGTACAAAAGCCATGAAACTCTGTAAATGTGCACATGCTCTTTGATATATATTTTACACCAAGATGATATGGGAAATAAACCACTCACCGAAATGAACGCACAAGTCAATGCATTGCACTTCATAATACACGGATTATGTACACCGTAAACATCAGTACACCTACAGATAAATTTTCATTTTAATAACGACCTTTTCTCACTTCGTCACTTTGCCTTTATCGTGTGGAAAGAACTCTTCTATAAAGTGTCTAGAAGGCAGAAAGTAGTCGTACAAAACACACACTAGAACGAATTTACTGAAAAGGACGACTTAACGCCATTTTTCAACTTTGAAATAACGGCCTGTTCATTACGATTTTAACGCTTAGCAGGCATATGTGCAGCGGTAGTTTAACAGGTTCACACAATTTGGCACTCTGCAACCTTGTCCACAATAATGATAAAATTGATAAATGCAAACAGATGCATTTCTCGTTTCGGTAAATTCATCATAGTCATCATCTAAAGCAATTTAAAGGTTAATTCTTACGGAAAACATGGTAATAATGGTGCTATGTATTTGTACCTCATTTTCCATTAAGAATTGAGTAGAAAAAATGGGTATGCTTTTTAACGTCTAGTTTTTGGAAGTATAAAAGAAAAAGAAAAAGAATGACATGACAGGGACCATTTTGCTAAAAGTTATTACGTGCATTACTAACGTGAAGGATATGGATGAATGGATGGAAGGCATCCGTCAAAAACAAGCAGCTTTAAATAACATGTTTCTTTTTTTGGTGTCTTTCAAATACTACTCCGTACCATCACTATTTACACTTATACAATAAATACATACATATATAGATAATATGTGGATCATGAATAGTCTACATATTTGTGAGATTTAAAGTATTTTGGCGTTATCATTGCCAGCGGTGGATGATGTCTAGAACAGAAAATAATTTACAAGTAAGGCTTACTCGACTTAGTGGTGTCAAAGTTGATGATCTCACGTATTACTCTAGAAGTCTGGTAATCTTCATTTCATGGATTCCTTCAAAAAAGTTGGCTACCAGTCAATCACCAATCTTTCAACGACTAACGTAGAACAACCTCGACACGTAAAATAACACAATTTTCTCCGACTTCCGGATTGATTTATGCTTACATCACCGAAGAGACATATGCTTATTGATCCCATAAAAACATTGAAAATGCATGTGTTTAACTCAAAGTATATACTACAAGATAAGAATGAACTATTTCGAAAATCTCGCATATTTCAGATAGTCCATAGAAAATATCTGCATCACACGATGAAATGGGCATATCACGAATCACGACACAAAGCGCATTAAAAACTTATGCCATACATCCTTTACATTTTACAATCACCCAAAGCCTGGTTGGATTTCCACTGATAGAATCAAGACAAATGAAAGGATAATAATGACTTTCCACAAATCCTCATTCATTCATTAGAAACAGTCAGTCGTTCATTTCATTCACAAGATCGAATTATGGTGTTGATAGTGCTGGCGTTTTTCCCAACAATCCCAATACCCTTCGTTTCATTAGTAGAGTACATGGATTCTTTAGAGCCTCTCATAAATCACACAGAATCTCCATTTTCGTCAATATCCTCCAACAAGTGTATAACCTCGACTTCGTGTCATCATATCCTCCTCTGTTTGTTACCGACGACACTTTTTTCCTTTCAAAATGACATTTTTTTCAGTTTCTCCTGATTGCAATGATCCTATCTAGTCACACATGTCATGTCACCTTGTACCTTCCATTATTGTACTAGTTACACAATAGGACAATGTTTTTCTTTGTTTTACCATTTTTGGTTTTTATTTCAAATAAACCTTTTTTCAGAATTTCTTTCTTCACTCATTTTTACAGTCATTCCGTTCTGAACAAAAGTAAATGCAGATTAGAAAGAAAAAACAACATTTTTCTCAATAAAAAAGGAATAACACAATTACGCATATGAATGTTGTTATTGAGTTACAAAAAACTCAACAAGATTGAGAATCCTTGTTTTGTCTCTTTCAATTACCGTCTTCGTCGTATTTTATATGTTTTTAACCAAAATTTCAAGAAAGGAAGGACGTAAAGCTTAGCCGAAAAAACACGATTCCACACACCACTCACCAGACAAACCCACACCAACACCCCCAAGGAAAACTGAAAAACCTTCAAACAGCGTGTTATATGTTGTCAAGTGCTAAATGCAAACTCAATAGAAGCTCATGAACGACTGGTGATCTTAAAAGAAGACGGAATTGGCCCAAGTGTAAGTTCACTGAAAATATTTGAGTAAAATGTAAACTTTGTTTTACACGTTGAGAAAACGTGCCAGAGCAAGGCATAATTTCTGTGCACTGCACTACACAACTTACGACTTCCCTAAATACTGATAAAAACTGGGGTCCCCAACCAAATCTTCTAACTCTTTCCCATGCCTTGTTTCTTCTTGTTTCAATTTTAGGCTAAAACTAAACGTCAATTCGTTTTCGTTGTGCTCTAAAAATTCACCTCGTTTGCTTTTTTAAGTTATACAACTACTATTATATGTGCACAAGTTCACTGCATATTATATGAAGTAACGTATATATTGTACTGACTGAGGATAGACAGCGATGAGCAGCCGATGCTTTTGAGTTTGAATATTATTTTGCTTGCGTAGATATTTATGTTAAACTCGTCGCAAGGTAATCATTGTCTCTGGTCTACAAAAAGAGATAACTTTTTCTACGACTCTTGCATGTCACAACAAGAGACAAAAATCTGTCCAAAATGTTGCCTATAATTTGATGATATGTATTATGTGACGAAAATGACTCCTGAGTGATGTATGTAGCAGAGCAGGAAGGACATGCATGCCAAGTAATATGTCAGCATTATACACTTGCTACTACAAGTTCACTTACTGCTTTTTTAGTATTTTTTTTCCTTTAGTGCTCCTCTTAATAATCAGATAACATGATGACGATGACATTAATACTTTGCAGAGTAAAAAAGAGCTTTTCACATGCAAAAAATAAAATGCTAATGTGCATCTGTTGAATTTAAACTCGACTCTGGCTGGATATTTAAGCATACATGAAAAATTGGAAGAGACGAGAGAGTGATCTAGTTACAATGCAAATACCAGTCGAATAAAAAACAGAGCTGTAATAGAATCAGTGGAATCATTTCACAAATATATTTTCAACATTTGCATGTTTATAACCATGTATATCCTTTCAAGCTATATTAGTTCCATTATACCAAGAGCAAAACCCGAGTCACTCCAGCTTCTTCTACTGTAAATAATCACATTTGGAACCGATAAAAGGGAAACTTGACTCATTTCATTAGTGCACTGATAACAAATTGTCGACAAATGTACTTCAAAGAGCTGCATAATTTTAAACAGCGAATGTTTTCTGTATTATTTACAAACGCAATATTGAATTTTCCTTCAAACAGCTTTGAATTTTTGGCATATCAGCATCAAACGAAGAGTGGAACATTATCCTTGGATATAACTATGTACTTACTTAGTATTCTGTTGTAAAATTGACTGAAAATTAGCATTATATATGTACTACAGTTTGGTAGTCGTAGTGCAAAGGAAACCTTTCCTTGGTTAACAGTGTAACGATTAGTCATGTCCGAGTTTAGAGGTTTCAGTAGTACAGCACTTATTTGCATGATAACTATTAAAAAAGCTTTCGGCATCGAGTAATTAACCAGCAGCAACAAAATGATAAATATTTAATCACTTTCTTTCCGTGTCTGTACTATTTCCGACGTAACTACCGTATTATACATTTACTCTACTGACTACTGTGCATGAAAACATGAGCCCAATCATCGTTTACTGTTTACTTTTCAATGACGATCGGCCTGAGGACAAATTATTAATTTTACAGAGCATATTTTTAAAGAGGTGTGCTATATGAGCTACATAAAAAGAGCTTTGCTCAATAAGGGTTGATGTTGATGCATCCGCGTATTTACAAATATTTCATATTCATGAGATTAGAGAAGTCAATATAGACTTATATCTATAATGAAATGAGTCACCATAATTTTCCCCACTTATGCATATGTGCCTTACCAGTTTGTGATTTTGTTCTGTATAGCCTTGTACTTGAGAATAATAATGAGCTAGGAATAATAATAAGAGATGAATTAAATCCCATGAAATATCTTATTATTATTCTAGCGAAACAAAAACAGGTAGGTATTTTTTGTGAACATCTCGAAAAGGAATGATGACCACAACTAAAATGGTTTTCTAACATCTTACAAGCACGTATAGTAGTGAACTAATGTGCTCACTATAGGTCTCCGTAGCCAATATTACGTTATTTAACACAGCAGGAGATAAACACTAGAAACCGGATAACTTCCTGAAATTCCATAATCTTCAAGTAAGCCATGACCAAGTGTTACCGATAAGGAAAGTATTAGTGAACGTTGAGGATAAAAAAGTTGGGGCAAAAACTAGTTATGCTCCGTCAACAACACAACAACCTCCCAAACGTTTAATGATGCCATCAAACTTTTAATCAAACAATCAACCGATTACGAAAAAAGGAATTCATCAAACTACTCAGCATACCAGACGTTTCACGACAACTATTGATATCACATAAATCTCCACTCTGTATTTGGCATTATCGATCTGCATTCCATTTTGTAGGAGTTTTCAATAGGCAACAATAAAAGGAAAAACTAGTGTTGCACACATTAACGGATTAGGCGATAAAATGTAAAACAAGATGAAATTTGTGGATTGATTGGTTACATTAAAAAGATGGAATGCATTACTCAATCCTAACCTTTTAAATTGGTAGGTACAGAGGGTTCAATCTACTTTCCAGTTTTTGAGATGTGCATGAAGAAATAATTATCATTTACACAATGGTTGATGCTGATAACAAAAACGGCAAGTTAAATGATAACTAGCAATGCTTGCTTCTGCCCAAATCTTTGTCATCATTATAAGTTTTAGTTTTATCGCAATCCTGGAGTTGATCTATCAGCGAACCATTTAGGTAATCGTAATCAACCAATATCGATCAATACTTTTCACAGTTCGTTCATACTAGTACCATTAACATTTTCATGGCACATCGCAGTGTAGTAGCAGATGTAAAATTGTTGAACTGAATAATTTCAAAATGATACACAAAATACAATTTTGAAGGTATATGTACACAAGGCCATGAATTTTAGCAAGCTTTGTTTTAAGCCATCCATTTTAGCTTATCTGTATTCATCGTATCGCCAAAATGTTTACACGGAACAAGAGCTGTCCATCGAATGGTGCTAGCAGCAATGGATGGAGCAAGAAACAATCACGCCTAATTCCTAATTGATTCATTTATACCAACAAATACCCAACGGCACAATATTCTTATGGTGCAGTCAAGTGCAAAAGTAAGACGAAAGTATAAATGACAATTTTACTTGATCTGCTAATCCAATCAACGAATCGTATTGAATATTAAATAGTTTGAGTATGAAAAATGAAAGTAAATTACACATGGTCATTTTTTCTAAAATTCCTAATGGGATCACAAGGGCATAGGATTGAATAGGATGACATGAAATGAAATCTTTAACATATTTTTGCAACTCATTGTTGATAATATTATTATGGTATTTGCATTCGGCATTCCAACAGCTAAAATCCCACACACACACGAACACGCACCGGGCACACTCTTGCATTCAATCCATCTTCCCAGTTGCATGAGCAGAAACAAAAAAGGATAATACGGATAACATCTTAAACATTCAGAATGCTAAGTCATATCAGATGAATCGGAATTTTGTCGTAATCTGCAGGAAGAAAACTTGCATGATTTTGATTTATGCGTAGTAGTCGGAAGAGTCTTAAGAACGTACGTGATCATAAATGTATACACATTTCCATATTTTTTGTTCATTCATTTTCCCCAAATCTTAACTCATTCAAAAGATCTGACAAGTCGTGTCAATCTCCTGTCATCGTCATCATCATCTTCCTTGCCGCATTGTGATACGCACATGGCTTTAATCTAATGGTGTTATATATTTGCTAACAGTCTTTAGCACAATTTCGAGGTAATATAATTGTGTGTAAGTAAAACGTGACTTGACTGGACTGGATTCTATCTTTTTTTGACCTGATGATCACCCCTTTGTATACTTAGATGTATTAAAGTAACCTCTTCATGTCGGTATGTCATATAAGTTCCTTTGTTTGTGCTAGCTATATTTTCCTTGTATTGTATGTGTATTACTTGAATTAGAGCATATAAACTCAGAATTCTTTGAATTATCAGATCAATTTCAAAACAATGCAATCCGGGTCAAAGGAACGAAAACCACATAGACAGAAACGGATATAGACACATTGGTGATGAGCTTTATTCAATTGGTTTGAAAAGGCGAACTCAATATCAAATTCAATTGAGTTAAATAAATTAAGAATTTTGTCGTTACTTCATTTAATGCATATGCACTACAAACCAAACCACTTTTGTGCAATTTATGACTACGAGACAAATCCCCTTTTCATCATTCGGCACAAATGCATAAAAGCAATGAACTGTGTGTGACAGTTAGTCTCAGTAAACTAGTCAGATTTTTCATTTGGTTTAAAAATGAATATGAGAAGAGGCTCCTGATTTCATGAGGCTGATTACAAGTTCCCAAATTTGGATATAACATCATTTTATTATTTATTCTGCGTTGCGGGATTATATAGATTGTGTGGGTAGAATATATGTAATAGAAGAAGATATCTTGAAGCTCTCTAAACATGTTATTGAAACTTGGGAATGATTTTTTTGTCTTTAAAAAAGAGGAATTAGGAGTTGTAGTCAAAGATTGAAAGCATTCCTTCTCATCCCATTCCTTTCTTTTATACGTACCATCACATCCTGCGTTTGTCGGCCAGTCTTCATAATAACAGCTAGTAATCATCTAGAGATTCAAATACCCTCAAAGTTTATGCATGAATAATGGGTTTCAAGCAGAAAGCATGTTGTTTATTGAAGGTTTTGAGACTGCCTCAAGAAAGTGCAGTTTTTACATGTGGGTATTTTTTTAAGTGGTGAAATACGTGCAAGAAGGAAACTGTAATCACGCGACTCTCAGTGAAGAGCAAAGAAGGACTGTTGATTTACGGGCAAGATAAAATAGAGCCATTTTCTGTCTCATTCAACTCAATTCTGGTTGATTGACTTCATAAATTCTTACACACCTCCCATGTCATTTACCCTTTCTAAAATAGGCAATATGGAACGCATAATCTACATAAAAGCATAATGTATTAGAAAAAAGATATCCCTATGCACAATGTGTGTATATTTTACATTACTAAATTATTCGTAATCCAATGCATATAAGCACTCGCTAATTTACCACAGTGGATCCGCCACCTCTACTACGATATTTAATGGATTCTCATCCAGACTGAATTCTACCTGCATGTACAAAAAAACAACAATATTTGCCAGGTTTTTATTGAATTTAAAAAGGTGGATCAGGAAGGTAATTATGACCAGTAGATAAATAAAGTCATTGTCGTATTTTGTCTTAAAGCAAAGTTTTGTAACAAGTTTTAAGCAAGCAACGTGATAAACTTTACATTCACGTACCTTGCTAAAATCTTAAGGGAGTTTTCATTAAGAGCAAGGTAATAACTCAGAGTAAGCATTAGTATCAAATGGGAGAAAAAAACTAGTTAACCCGCGACTACGCATCTTAATAGGCAGGCCACATTTTACGTAACTCAGGTGAACCTCATTTCGATGATGAGTTGACTGATGAAACGCGTCGATTTGCGATAACGTTTTTCGACGCTACCTGAACCCAGTAGTTTTGTCAGGCAGCAAGGGAAACCTATTTCTTGCTTTGAAATAATGCTTAAGATCACGCAATCCAAAAGAAAAGCTTCCGCTTTAACTTGATCATTAAGCAAAATGCAACAATCGACAAGTTTTAACTACCCCTCCTTTTTATACAAATTTGTAAAAACATTGTTACATTAAAGCTTCATTATTCACACTACCACCATCTTCACCAAATCATTTGTTTGAAAAATTTAGACTGATTTTCTAGAGCATTTTCATAGCCTTAAGATATTCAACGAACAAAAGAAACATTTTTTGATTTAGAAAACTACCGTGTACGAAAAAAAGATCCCCGTAGGTAAAACGCAAACCTGCCACAGCGTAACAAATTCGGTGTAGCGGGTGGACCAGGAATAAAAATCTCATAATATACTTTTACAAACATTCATTTCACTACAAGGCCACATTCGAGTAGGGTCCAACCCCCTCAATCAAACATCTTCTACGGGACTGGGATTTGAGATCACGAAGATGAACATGATGAAACACTTGTAGCACTGAAATTCGACGCGTATTCATTTCAACAATGTTTGACGTGGTGGGTACATCTCTTCTTTATTTTCCTTTTGTTACAGGGTAAAATACAATTTTTAAAAGTGAAGCTAGGAAGTGTATCCATCAGTCAAAACCTTGAAGAAAAATCTTTTCTCCAATGCTGGAGAAAAAGAGCCCGTCTTTTATTTTCATTTTAGAACATGAGCAACCAGGCAGGGGTTATTAGGAAAGAATTTATTGAATTGCCAGTCATCATCATCAACTGCTGCTGCACCAGCTTCGGTGCTGTGTGTGTAACACCAGCAGAATCTAAATAGAAGAATTTCAACGTTCCGACGACGATCATAATCTGGTAGTCGTCCTTCACATGAAATTATAAGTCCTCCAGAAGCAAGAAAATCTGTGCTGATGTATATATAAGTATACAAAACATGATTCGTCTTTATCTTCATACCCGTAGGAAATACCTTTGTTTACCCTCTTTTTTTTCTCCCATATGAGTACGCAGCTTCATTTCATGCTCACCACTAGTCACCACCCCTTCATTCAATAACAAATGCAGGATACTTCTTCAAGTCTCTAATAATCATCTTATTTCATGATGACGATCGTCTCGTTGATGATCATGACGTGACTTGCGAAGGGTACTTGTAAATGCAGTCATGCATGAGCCTCTATCTTAACTAACCTACACAATCATATATTTTATGCACTTCTTCGGAAGCTCATTTTCCAAAAGGAGGGATCCATTTTCATTTTTATAACGTCAAACGTTTTTCAATATTTCATGCTTTATTGTATGATTATTACGTTTTATCATGCATCTGGTTGAAAAAAAAAACATAAAGTGGTACTTCCAGACTGAAGCACAAAGCATGTTCCAATTCACTTCTATAGATTCTTGCCTCAAGGAATCTCACTGGATTTCTCTGATTCTCCATTCCAATCAAATGTACAACTCTGCCAGTCATTCGGTACAAAAGCTACCACATTTTAAAAAAACAAACTGGATTCCATTCTGAATCTATCCACATCCAGAATAGTTGCACGCACACTAGACCACTAATAAATACAACGATACACCTACCCATATATAAACTATCATTATTTATCGAACACCCAATCAAAAATGATTTTTTCTTTGAATAGAGAAATCCCTTTCATTTCTTCCTTTTTTACTGACCTACACGATTAAAATTTGAGTGCGTTTTTATAAGCAATCTGCTGCACTTCTTATGACTAGGCGAGATTTTGATTGGCGAGTCAATTTTAGGCGTTAATATCTTTCTAAATGCATGTCAAAACTTTCAAACTCTTCAAGAGTATTTATAAAGACCCTACACCGTGCTGCTTATTGGAAATACAAACAACTTACACTCATTTCATTGTAAAAACAATTATTTTATGGATTCCCACTAATTCTTTTACCCTAAAAATTTCCCCTATCTTCTCATTTTTCTGTTCTCACTGCTGTCTCAGCTAATTAACAAACAAACTTTCATAACAATTGGAATGCATGGCATCAGGAAAGACTAAACAAGTTGGGAAGCTTTTAAAATAAATAAGTTTTAAAAAATACTGAGAGTCATCGTACTAACTTAAGCACTCAAATATCACTTCATTAACGAGCAAAAGATGAAATGAGGCAAAGCAGAATGAACCTAGTGTGTAAAACCCAATCATCATTTTTTACAGTAACCAGATGATTGGCGTAGAATGTCATGCTAAGTATATAATTTAAGAACCATGTAAGTTTTTCTGGTGATAATTGTGTGAAGCAGTACAAAAATCTGGGAATTCACAAAGCTCGCTGAACATGAAAGAGGACTCCCAAGTTTGCAGTATCACAAAAGAGCGTAAAATATATTATTCCCATTTTTCTCTACTTTTCTATTCTTTTTCTTCTCCGAACGTTTTCCCTTGCCACTGCACTGGTCCTAAACAAGGAGCAAAAGTGGATGAAAGGAAGAATGAAAATAAGTAGAGAAATATGAACATGAAAAGGAGAGAGCAAAAGCTCAAGGAGTAAAAAGGTGACCACCAAGGGACTCACATCCTTCCTTTTCCACAACCATCTAAAAGAACCTTTCTGCATGCATAACACACATTAAAGCATCACAGACAAAACAACAAACAATTTCCCCCTTATTTCAGGAAAAACGGTGGAGGAGAAATCGTGATAATAAACTGGGAAGTTACGTGTTTTACGTTTCGAGCATTTTCAAACACATTCCTTTTCCTAGAAGGGAAAAATAGGAAAATCTTAAATATACACTGGGAGTGAGTATGCACGACAGTCAAGTATAAACACGACAAACACAAGTAGCTTGAACTTTTACACTTTGTACTGTTCTCAGGAGATTTTTCCCTGCATTACAGAGAAACTAAAAGGGCCAACAAAGAGATGTTTAAGTAAGCCATAATGGTAATAATAATAACAAGGCTTGAAGACAAGCAATACAGCATACCGACAGAGAGACCAATACCATTATCGAGTTTTTACTTCTTACTTAAACGCTCATTGACACTCATATCCAATGAAGTTTCATAGGAAGTCGACATACTAAAGTTGTTCCAGTTGCCACTAAATGTGTGTATTTTTTAGAAAAAGGAATCCATTATTTATTCCCATTCCCTTGTTTCCTCAAGGAAGCATGCATCCATTTCTGGACATATTATCCTCATCCAAAAGAGAATTCTTGGGATCTTCATGTTTACACAGTAGAAGGAGCAGCGGAAAATATCTTGGTAATGTAGCGGAATGATGAGGAATTTCGTGGGGTGCCGTTGAAGAAGAAGTGGTCAAACAAAATTGAATCTAATTCCGACGAGGTTAAAAGTTTACCAAAACTATTTATTTCGGGGGAGGCTCCACGAACCAGGTTATATAGCTATAGACTCCAGAAAAATATTTAACTACTACTATCTGTCTGTGTACACGTATATCATGGTTTGTGTTGATGATTAGGGTGTTCAATGTGTGGCAGGAAAATGTGTGAAATTTTCTGGGGAGCCACAACATTCTCCATCACTCTTCATCCTTCACTCTATCCATTCATCTTTTAAACCTTGAATCATGCAAAGGCATTCCATTGGTGGTTTTTTGTTGGCTAGAGACTGACTAGCTGACATCATTTTTATAGACTTAAATATTATCTGCGGACGAAGGGAAGATTCTGCGGACACTTTGGTAGAAATTATTTGCGGACTACAAATTTGTCTAAAAAATGTCTAAAAATAGAAAAGTA
>JAHZNA010002624.1:0-10096 GCA_027743935.1 Sinodicranocentrus sp. ZH6
AATACCCTACAGGGGTAAAATACTCCCGGGTTAGTGGGACTACGGGTAAATGGTACAACGGGTTAACATGCTCCCGGGCTAACATCCCCCCGGGTTAATGTACCCTCCCGGGCTAACATCCTCCCGGGCTAAGGGCCGGTAACGGGTGTACCTAAACGTTTATATGGTTGTTCATCGGTCTTTAATAAACTATGACGGACCTGTTTTCCCCCATAAATACCATTAGATTTTACCAAATATTTTAATTAAATGTTGAATGAATGATTTTTACGGCTGATAAACTTGTTTATTAACTTATAATAAGGAACTAAAACTAAATCAGTTGAGTGAAACAGAATTACCACAATCCCAATCTTCCCGAAATGATAATCATACAGCGTACACAAAGATCGGTTATCTCGAGGATATGTAAAGTGAATTTTGAAAAACTGAGTCTTCGTTTCATAGAAAAAATTTACGACTCAGAAATTTCTTATATCTTTCGGAATTAATTAATTGTTGAATCATTGTATTAGCCTGCAACCAGTAAAAACAGATACATACGATCGATCTTTCAGCTTCAACAGTTCAACTTTCGCTTTACTTCATTACGTATTATTTTGCATTTTGACTTTTTTCCCCGCAACTTGATATGAAGAGCCTAAATAATCTACAAGATTTATGCATCCCAAATTTTTTGTGGGGAAACAAATTTTGACGCTAACCATTGCCTTCATGTACTGAACTGCCCTATGCATTTTATGACTATAAAAATCAAACGCCCTCTTTTCCTTGTATCAAATATGAAGTAACTTAATTTTCCGTTAGTCACATTCAAAGTATTCTTTTTGAAGCACACCCGTTGCGAAACGCACACCATTGAGCACCAAAGTGTGAGTACGATTATTATCAACCATTTCCTTTAGCTTTTGTTTGACGAGAAAAATCCATGCAAGATAAACCACAAGGTGTCTATCTACTGGTTTCGGCAACAGTTGAAAAGAGATTGCATTAATTTATGTTGCCGTGTTATTTATGATTGAAGTAAATGTATGTTGACACTGTATAAAGTAAATTGGACGCGGATTAACTCGCAAAATTCTTCTGTGATAGAATTTCCATTAAACGAAGTTGGTACACGACATTTATGACATCCATTAAAATCGTACACGAGTTTTAGCGAAAGCAAAAGTGTGCATCTTTCATCTACACTGCAATATGCAATTTCATCTGACTGTGCAAATTTTGATGTTACCTTCAAGCAATTATACAAGCAGGTTATACGGGCTTTGCTCAAGTACAACTTTTGCATTGGCTTCGTTTTACGAAGTATGTTGAAGCAAAAAAACTAGCAATTGAATTTTTTGGGATATTAAATTTTATAAATTCCTACCGCACACATCTAAAAAGATAAATCCTTTTAACATTTCCATGAACTCGACATATTTTTAATTGGAACTTTCCACTCTACAATTAAAATATAGACCTGAACACAAAGTCGGCTTTTTTTTGTCCATTACATTATTTTTAGTTTTAATTACATCCCACTTTCGTACGCACCTGATCCCCCATAATTATAATGATGCTTATTAGCTTGTGTAAAACAAAAAATCGTATGTTAAAGTCCTTCTCACGAAAAACGTGATGAGGCAAGTAACGATCAACCCTTTGTTGTATCAGTGTAATTCACATCACTGACCTTTTTGTACTGAGAGAAGTTTGCAGATTGTAGATTATCAAAGAGATTTAAAATTTGAGATATTCAGTTTTTAAATGCAGAATAAAATGCATGCATTCCCTATTCAAGCTAACAACGCGACTTGCCAGCTACAAAAGAAGGTATATAAACTTCAGATTTAGGTATAGAAAGCTTTCAGTTTCATTGTCAGTGTCCCGCTTTTAAGGGTCTATGTTGTTCTCAGAGTCAAGCACGGATTACACAACATAACCTGCACTTTTATTTTTCGACTCGAGATTTATCTGTTATTATTCACACTCGAGCTATTATGAATGCCTTTGCAGCAGTGGAAATGATAAGATTGTGCGTTATGTCTGTATAGAGTTCTTTTTATATATATCGTTGATTGAAGTGAATTTCCATACACAGAGATATAAATTCATTCATTCATTCAGTAGTAAATAGCGATCAACACCAACAGTCAGAAGTTTGTGTGACTTGCCTAACGTGATTAACATTCAGGTGGCTCAAAACTTATGAAATAATTAATTCAATCTACTTTTCATTTGCAAACCACATTATTGAATAAATAAACAGGATAAGCTGGGCAGAGCAATAAATCAGTACTTTATTATTAGTGGGACTCCCTCAACTTTAGACTGTGAGAAATCTCACCTGTCTCCTCTTCTTGAATGCATACTTGAATATCATACGTTTTTTAAAAATAATAATAATAGCAAAGTTGGTGGTAAATGAATTAACGTCAGTCATCCTCATTCATTTGTATTTTGTTAAATTAATGAATGTAAACTACTGCAATATTGACGTTAGCAGTTTCAATGTTTTGTGCTATTGACGGGATATTCTCAGTAGTGTCATGTCATATCATATCTCTAATATCTGGTATGACACGATGCAATGTGATGCATTCATGAGGTATGCATCTCTTATGTAAGCTAAGGTACACTCTTTGCAAAATCTTATTTCACGCTTGGGTTCATGGGTACTTGAAATTTGCAATTTTTAAATGGCAGAAAAATACTCTCTTCTCATCATCACACGCGAAACTGTCACTCAAGTCTGGTAAATTACATGGTTTGGGTAGCTGTTCTCATTTTAGTGACTGTATTATCCCAAACAATCACATGGAAAGCGTATGAGTGCAGTTTCATTATAAGCGCTGCTGTGAAGAATTGTCAATGTATTTTTCTTGAAGTTAGTTTTACGCTTACCCCTCACTTATTTCTGCACTTGACAGATGTACATTAAAATTATAGGTGTTTTAATTACATGTTGAGTAATCCTTGTCACTGAAATTATGACTTACTCTAGACGAATGATTTACATGCGTATTAACAACATTTTACATTTTCCCCACCACAGCGCACATTTAATAAACTGTTGCAGTAAGTCTAGATTATTTACAATAGTTTTTTTTCAACTAAAATATTATGGAATAAAAATAATTATGGATGACTATCAATTCAGTTTAAAATTATACTGACTACAACGAATAATTAGCGGTAAAAAAGAAAATGACTTATTTGGAATGCCAACGTCCGCTGTAACCTCTAATTTATCATCCAATATCCCAATACTTGCATAATAATAATTTCACAAAGTATTTAATGATACTAACAATTGATTTGTTGAACTTGTACTTGAAAAAACGTAGTTCCTGCTGCGTCATCCTCTATTTAAACGAGCCCAAAACATGATATTTGAAAGACTTCAGATTACTTCCTGCTTTCCGCATGATTGAGCCTACGTGACTGTCAAATGACAGACTTTGCAGTTAGTGGGCACAAAATTAATAAGAAATTCTGCTCAGACGAACAACTCACAGTTTAAAATTTTAGATATACCTATACCCGTTAAACTGGCCATCATGTATGTGAATAATATTTCTTATTCAACCATGACTTGTTCAATTAATACTTAATACAATCATTCGTTAATGATCCCTCATGCCTATGTAATACTGAATACGCTTACAGTTAATATAACTCCAAGGTACAATACATTTTAGAATGAAATGAGCAATACAAACAGAATAACTGAATGGCAAGGTCAACTATGACCATCCGTGACAAATTACTTCCATTTCCATCTGGAAGGAAATGAAATGAGCGCTTGTGATGACTGCAATAAGAAAAAGCTACAGTAGCAAACAACTTTTACTAAATTGGAAGTACTAAGAATGGCTTTTTATAAGCCATTTATACTGAGACTTGTCTTGTGTTTTGTGTTAAATCATTGTACATCTGAAATCCCTCGTCATTCATGGTATCCTAATTTTTTACACAGATTTTTTTCATAATATCCAGTGACATTGAAAAAAAAGTTTAAGAATGGATGAGGGCAATAAAAGTGCGGAAGTGGTCTTATATTGATGATGGTAGTGGTCTAGTCTTGCCTAGTTTGGTTTTTTACTACCTGAGAGGAAGATGATGATTGAGGTAAGTGACGAAGCTAAATGGCATAAGAGTAGGAAGCAGGATCTTGCTCAATAGCTTCGTCAAACAAAAACACCTGCAGCGCTTATGATAATGTACTTTTTGCACGCTTGTCAATACAAATGCCAACTGTGTCTTTACAAATTAAGCTGTGTCGTGTAGGCATAAAAAGCTGTTTGTGTGCGTGAGCGAGTGACTTGATTGATGAATGAAAACAGAATGCAAACAGAGATGAGATAAGCCATTCCATCAAGTAAGCATAAATTCTGTGATGATTAAAATACTCAAGATTGCTGTCGTGATGATTTCATGAATAAACTGATTTACTACACAACATGATCTCATTTGACAAGGGATGGTTAAAAAAAATATTTATATGAAGCCAACGCTATCTTGAAACTTGAAATCAATACAATTACAATAAATTCTAGATTCACGTTTTGATCTCATCAATAAATTTACTGGTACAGTGTAAAAATTCTATAGAGGCAGATGGCCATTTTAATTGGATGAATGTACTTCAATAAAATTCCATTTCGCACCGAAAGACATCCAGTAAAACGACAATAAGTCATTTGCACCACTTACGCACCTACATATCCGCAACTATTTTTTTTTAAAAGAAACAGGTTCAGTCTAGTTTTGTGATCGTATCCTTTTCACTGACAAACTATTCATTCGCATTCTTATATTCATTGTGAAAAGGAATGTTTTTCGCATGTGCCTATCTGTAGACTAAAAGGGAAGCCGTCCATAACGCTAGAGATGCGGTGCTTTATACGCTGTACAATTCTGATAATGATGAAATGAACAGCGTAACGGAATCAGAAGACTCATCTACTCTGCGACCTTGAGCAAGGCCGTATATGCGTATGTTAAATACAACTAACAAAATGGCAGCTTCAATTTTATTGCTTAAAACTTTCTATATGCCTTAAATACTTGATTTTGAAGTTTCCTCGTGCTTTTATTTCATGTTGTAATGTACAGATACAGCGTCAGGGTGATACCCTGATAACGTAAGTTTCAAAATTGTGCACAAATATCGTATCGTATCGTCTATCCTGAGAAAAGACATGTAAGTATACTATACATTCTACTGGTGTTTTTTCTCATTTCTATCTCCAATCTCCATGCGTCTATCACACTGCACCAAAGCTGATATTATAACTATTTGAGACAAGCAAGCGACTGTAAATAACAGATATATATTTGAAGATTATGTTGAGTCAAGAATTTACTGATTGTAATCTTCTAGATCGACGCTCAAATAGACGCTTGAACAGAATGTTGTCAATTAAGATAAAATGTAATTCTGAAGAGGTGTTATTGTAACTGCCTACCATACTACGTACCCATGAAATTGTTCATTTAACCGGCCGGCAGCTCAATCAACCAAAAGTGAATTCTGTAACCCTATAAGTTTATTGATTTTTGGTGACCTAAAAGTGGTCCCTGACGCTAATTAATCCAATCATCATCATTCAACAGGAAAACTACTCATTGTCAGTTTACCTTCTGTCGTCTGTTTTTTTCTGCTATTTCCTTAGCCATCATCACACCCATATCCATTTCCACATTTTATTACCGCTAGTTCTTCGCACGCCACATAAACTTCAATAAGACGTCGTCAGTTTTCATTCTCATTGTACGCAGTTTTCTAAGCAAGTACTCTTTCAATACGAGATGATTGGCACTTATCTTTATTGGATCTCTGTGACTTGTGCTGCATTTGCGTTAAATACACATTAAGAAAGCACGCAGGAAAATACCTAATTGACTTTAGCGATTTTCCATAGCCGACAGCAAGGACGGTGCTGATACAAACTGCAACTTGTATTATTATTATTATTATTATCCACACACATACTCACAACACGAGCATCAGTGATCAATGACAAAACTTATGATATTCGTGAGGTTTACATTACATGGATTTATTTCACGTAAGGTACGAATTCCACAAAAAATGGGTTTATGAAATGCGTAAGCGTACTAGCTAGTAGCATTGTTCATTGTTGTCGCGTGTGCCCTCTCAAAAAATCAATGCATTTTAAACAAGCTGCGGACCATTAAAACTCGACGATATAGCATTCAAAGCTGATTTATGACAAGGATTCCAATCTCCTCACGAAATTTCGATTCTCAATAAACGCATCGAAATTGAAAATCATAACAGCAAACTCAATAATATATGTAATTTCACAGAAAATGAACCTTTATTCATCATCCTGACCATCATATTGTCGTGTGATGGCCGGTTTTCATTTTCAATTTAGATTTGATACTCGTGTTCCACCTCTTGAAACTGAACACATTCTTTACAGGTGTTGTCACTTGCTGCCCTCATATTTTGTGTACTTGTTAGCATTGTTTATCATCTTCATTTACATACCGTCATGAACACCTTAAAGGTTTTAGGCTGTATAGGAACATAAAGATGAGAAGATACCTTGATTTGCATTGTGTCATCAAACGACTTTTACAAATAAGGGAAATTGTAAGTTATAGGTAATAACAGCGCTTTTATAGTAGCATTGTGTATTTATTCCACACTATAATTTTTTTAAAGAAAAATAACGTAAAAAGAAATGTTTCCTTTTGACGGTAAAAGCTGTACAATAATGGGCAAGAGAGGAGGTGATTTTATGACAATAAATTTTTGTTTCCCTTTTTACACTCACCAAACTGCTGCACCTTTCCAACTTCTAACAGAGAATGAAGTATGAAGCATGAAAATGGAATATAATAAAAATTTTCACTGACAACTACCTTGACACATTATGATAATGCTCTTCAATTATTTGAATAGAAATGATAGCTATTTTTTGTAACGCATCTATAATAACAAGTTACAGTGGAGGTATGTTTTTTGCCTATATTTTGTTGAGAAGGTTAGACAGGATGCAGCTACTGTAAAAGAGTAGCAGTTACAAAAAAAACTTTTACAATCCACTGCCTGTGCACATCTAAAAAATGATCTACTGAGAAGCCCTTGATGCTTACTGGGAGACCGCAACTACAGAATTTAAATGTTTGTTTCAATCTCCTACCATGTTTGGGGACATAAAAAGTGACATTTTACTGCAAAAGTTAGTGCCATTCATCCACCACAAAATAGTTATTCTTGGGATGGAAATGGTTTTTCCCATATCCACAGTCATGATGTGGTTTTCAATTATATCACTTGTCATGAATATCAGAAAAGTATTTTTTTGGTTTGTTTCAAGCCTGTATGTTATTTAGTACGCGAGGTAGCATTACCAATTATTGGAATGTCGTCTGGATATCTTGCAAAAAATTGTCGTCATCCGTCTGTGTATAATATAAAAGATCTTTTACCCAAAGTATTAGACTCAATCTTCTGAATTGTTTCTTGCCGACTTACAAATGGTTCAAAGTTCAATGCAACTAATCTATTAGTTTTGAGCACTAAAAGTTTACGACATTGATAGATTCAATCAAGTCCATTATATCACCCAGTCAAATCTAGTTTGGACACCTTCACCATGCATGCAATGCATCAATTTATGACAATGAATGAATAGTTGAACATTTTTTGGAATCGTATTGGTCTTGAACCTATAAACACTCAAATGAAAATCATGAAAAAAACTTAAATCACGTCTATGCCTCATGCATGAGTAAAATTTGCAATTTTTTTGTCTCCCTTTAAGCATACTTAGGATACATGGAATGTGGAAGGCGGTATGTTGAAAGCCCTGCATGTGCCATCATTATCGTCACTTTAATATCACACATCATCATATCACAAATGAAATCACTTTTTCATCCATTTTGCAAAAATCTCATGCATGACTGACCCAACACGACGTTGCCGAACACTTGACTATCTCATTGACATAAGAAGCACCTGAAGCAGGACGGTAACTAGCTTACGAGTGGAGACAGCAGTGCACATAAGTACCTTCAGTGAGTTTCTACATCATAAAAAAAGTCACTCACTCACTGAAAGAGAGAATGAAATGCATCGCGAAGGAAAAGTGAAATCCCCAAGAAAATGAAAGAAAAAAACAAACGTTACAAACTACTTGATAATGCAAAGCAATGCAGGAAGAACCTTGAGAATACGACGTGCAAAGTCTAAATAGGTCATGGCCTAATTGCCATAATGCATATCGTTATACGATGATGTGATGTGATATCATCGCATATTATGCAGTCAACTCACACATATAAAGCCACACAGCTAGTCGATGAGCTACACGTTGTTTTATATTTGTAGGAACGAAGCCATTAAAAGTGTGCTGCAGGTATGAAGTTTGGGTATGACTTCACACTTTATCTCGCTCACTATAAAAATAGGTAAGTTTGCAATCATATCATGCATTAGGATACACAATGACTACAATCAGAATAGTGTACAGATTCATGCTTCCTACTTCGCTTCGTGAATACTCAATACATTTACGAAAGCAAATGCTGAAGAGTCTAGTTATATCTTAAAGTCTCTCTACAGAGATAACGTTGGATTTGTTTACATATCATGAATACGTTTATAACGTACAAACAATAAAAGCTATTCCAATATTGCAAATATAATTGTACGGCAACATCAGCCAGTTTTCTGCGATTCTTCAAGGTCTTCAGCATCATCCTTTTTCATAGAAAACCACAATAAATATTGAAACTATGCGCGTTTAACGCAGTAGAGCACACTCTAGGGTTCATGCTTCTAGGCTTAAAACCAGATTTAAATCATGTAATGTTTGCAGACGGTAATGGTTCTTTAGATCGGAAAAAATTGCAAAGTCGAGCGAATATTCTCAATGATGTAATAACTCGACTGCCGTAATCTTCTCACGACAATATAAAATATATATTGTGGGGGAATTTATCATGCGAAAAAATATTTGTAAAGATCTGTTCCTTGATTTTTTTTACATAATTTGTAACCCCTCCAAGTGTGAAGCTGGGTGATGATATGATGACGAGACGATGTTACTACTTTAAATAAAAGTTACTCAACATCAAAAGCATCTATTTTTCATTCATGATGTAAATGATGTAATACGCCTGATTTAAACTGCTTTTGAAGGTTCATCCGCGTTTAAGACACTTTTTTGTAATTAAGAGGATAAAGCACTCAATCGTCTTGAATCATTTTTCGGGCAACAAAAAGAGATTCATGGGTTGGGTTAACTTATAATATGTTTAAGTATATTAGGTATGTGTTTTTTATGTTAAAAATTAGGATACATGGTTCATGCTAATCCTGCCTACTACATGTAACCGGACCTGAAGTTTTTGGAAACTCCAGGAAAAACCATTAGTCATTCTGCTCATCTAGACTTTTTTTGCACACCAAAAATCCTTTTCATGGTTGTAACTGTAATTGATGAAAATGACTTTAATGACATATGAAGATTGCTTTAATCCCTCATAAAACACTGATGCTACCTGTCACAGCAATCATGACAATATTTTTTACGATTACCTAGACAGGTCTGCTAATAAAACTTATGTATTTTTACGCAATTACATGACTTCAGAGTTGTTTCTAGCTTGTAGTAGTAAAAAAACAGCCCTTTTTGGCATGCTTTTCAATGTTCTTCTTGGAATTATAAATGGCTACAATGACAAATATTAAAATCATGCAGATGATATTACCGAGATGACGACGATATATGTTTAGCTGCTTTAGTACAAATGATATTATGGCATTCCCATGAATTTCAAGTGCAAACCAATGTCTTTCTATTCCAAGATTTGCTGTTTGTGACTTATTTTAGCGTGAAATCACGTAAAGTTAATAAAAATAGAATATGAGCGAGCCCAAGTAAGTAAATGGAATTTTATACGCAAAGGGATAAAAGTCGAATATGACATTACAATAGGTATCCACGCTATAAAGCAAATATAAAGCTTCTTTTAGCTTTTTAGTGCTACTAAGCCAATAATAATAAATAAGGATGTGTACTCATAAGCAGAGTTGTAAGACCTATCCGGTCAAGGGGGGGGG
>JAHZNA010002625.1:0-22664 GCA_027743935.1 Sinodicranocentrus sp. ZH6
CTTTCAGAGTGTGAAACTAAAAATTAAAAATATTTCTGGACATGAAGAAGCTGACGTGCAACGCAATAAAATAGAACGTGGAAAGCAATCACTAATAGCCAGTAACCTGCAGCTAAATGTTGGGAAGCGAGAAGAAAAAGTTGTCAAACTAGAGGCACATAAGCATGGAACAAAGCCATATGTAAGCGAACAGAAAAAAAAACTGTGTACCTAAATTTGTACTAGATTCTGATAATCGAACGATGCAATCAGTATCTGCCATAGAAGTGCGCCACAAAACCAGTCTTAAAACAAGCAGCCAGAAAAGGACCAGAACTTGCAACTAAAGCAGAACAAAATTGGCCATGAAACAGAAAAACGGTTTGATGACTACATGCATACTATTTTGGAAGATATTCGACAGAAACTAGCAAGAAAACATCATGGAAAAGAAGGAAGCATTAAGGAAGCACTTATCTTTATCGGCCGGGCAGCAACCTATTTGCAAAAATTCGGTATGGAATTTGATGGATGCATTTGCGAGCAGCTAAATGATTACACCTATGTGAATAACTTTCAGCTCACTATTAGAAAGATACATGCAGCCACATTTCGAAGTTTTATACAAGAAATGGCCGAGATCAGAAAAGAAATAAAAGTAGCTTGGCGTGAAAATCACACCTCTCCAGCCCATTGTTTTTGTATCAAACACAACCTCAAGGAGCAGCTTCTTTTGGAATGGAATATTGTTTAGATACTAGTAGCATTTGCACAACCTTAAGTCATGTATAAATACGCAGCAGCGTGCGGCGGCTGTTAAGCAAGGACAACAACAATAAAAGAAATGAGAAAGATGGATCTGCTCGCGGCTTTTTACCAGTACCTGTCGTATATATTAATGAATTTTTAGTTATTATATTTTCTAATCCTTTTATGTAAACATTTATATTATTAATATGTAAATCGGTCAAATAGGTGGAATGAGACTCACCTGGCCTTATCTTTATGATATTGTAATCATTTGGACTATTTTCATGGGTAAACCGTAAGAAAATAAAAGTCTATTATTATTATTATCTTGCTAAGCAAGCCTGTTGAATACAAAAATATTTGTTTTAGCTATAACAACTTATGCATATATGAATGTATGCATGTATGTATGGATGTGGATGTACGTACCTTTTCGAGTTTCCACTTTGCCGTCTTCCTTAATGACTTGAGTATAGGTAACAACCCCCTTTCCTCTGTAGTCTGCAGTTTTTTCATTTTCAAACTTTGTTGGGGATGGTCGACCAAGGGATGACAGACCTTGGGATGAAACATTGACGAGAATGGAAGGAGGGGCGTGAGCCCTCTTCTGTTGAGTCTCTTGAGCTAGAGTTACTTGCTCGAGCTTGTCAGTGATGGGGGTGGAAGTAATTCTTTGCTGAGAAGTAGTAATTTTGATGATTGGAGTTTTAACTGTAGTCGCCGACTGACTGATGACTGGTTTTTTAGTTGTCCGTTTTGTGACAAAATCAGGAATTGGTCGAATTCCATACGGATTTTGAATAAATTCAGGTCTCAGTAACGTTTTTCTGTAGATGATACAATGATAAATAGATGATACAGTTGAATAGTATTTGTATGAGCGACTTACTATTATTACTATTAAGGATTTTATATGTACATACCTGACGAGCAGGATGAAATGGTTCTTTTAAGACATATATATCCACCGTCAATTTCTCCAGATGTACAGAGGTTGGTCCTGTTTGAGAATGATAAGAAAATGCAGCCACGCTTGCATTTCACGCATTTCATCTCTTTGAAGCAGGTTAGGGTAACCACGCTGACCACTCCTGCCGTGAACAGCAGGGCTATTATGAGAACCTTCATTTTGAAAGGCTGTTCTTTACGGACGTACACTTCACAAAGTGGAGTTTGAACAGTAAAAACAAAAGTTGAAAGAATATGTAACTCACATAACAGACGCTGATCACAGACTGATTTGCATATCAGCTTCTGTCTAGCATCTGTCGGGTTTCTGCTCTAATTATGTAAGCAATCGCATCTCTCTCAAGATTTTTACTTCGACTGGTTAGTTCTATTTTGGATTTGGAGTGATCAGCGTAGTTTAAAAAGTTCAGCTCATGAATCGAAAACTCAGAAAGTACTTTTTAAATACTTATTATTCCTTACTTTGAGAAGTGTGTGAAGTTCTACAGAAAAAGTTACTGTGAAAGTTCATTAGTCGGAATTATTATTGCTGAAATTTCTGCAGGAAAAGTTCATCACTCGTTGGAGTTTATTTCATTTTTTAAATTTTATTCATTTGTTAAAGTTTATTCAAAAGTGCAATGAATCCAATTCAAGTTCTGCTGGAAAAAAGCTGCTGCCAGGGTCGGCATCCTGGCTGTCCCCTCTTCCGCGTAGTGCCCTTAGACTTTGAGAATTGGGAAAGATTCCCAATTGAAGGGGTCAATTTTACAAAGGAACGTTTACCTCCTATAACAGAGCCGTGTACGCATGGCAGCGATGGGAAACCGTGCATGGCAGAGTCAGAAATTCTCTTCTTTCTCTATCGCCAAATGGCGATTGGGAATTTGCGTGAGTCTGACTGGGAGGGGATTCTCCCTCAGCAGAACGACGGTTGTAAAAATCTGCCGGCTTTCAATCCAGAGAAGCAATATGGCTGCTGCGGTTTTGAATTAGTCAATCGCAGAGGCGAAAGGTGTCCAGGAATGAACTGTTATGATAGCTACCTCCCATATACAAGCATGTGCCTTCACAGCGGCATATGCTCGAGGATGCCGTGGAATGAATATGGGTTGATGCGAGTCGTATTCATTTAAATGAATTTGCGTGAAGATGTGTTGGTGGATGAAGCTACTGGTTAGTGTTTAAAGTGTGTAAACATAAAATTGAAGCGGCATGTTTTGCAATGCCTTCTTTTGGACATTTTCAATAATTAGTATTCATCTTACACCCCCTCCAGATTTTTACTAGTTGATTACGTGCGGTGGTTGGGCTGGCTCAATTAACAAATATGTAAAGGGCTTTCATCGTGACGAACGGACACTTTTAACGTTTGTGAAAGAGAAGAGCGCGTGGCCTTCGTACGATGGGGCGGTATTTTTGTGCTTTGGCGTCCGGAGACCTTGGTCCTTCAAGAAATGCCCACGGCAATGGCCGCCTGGGAAGTGGAAGAAAGCGTGGATGAAAGGGAAGTTGCACGAGGAGGAGCAGGCTGCGAAGATACAGACGGCATACAGCCCTCCTATCGACTTGCATTCTTCTTCAGCAGCATCAATGGACGATACAGAGTTAGATTTGCCTGAGGGAGACGAATGTGATCATGATACGGACTTGGCGATGGGAGCTGTCCCAGAGCAACCATCACTAAGCGCTGCAAGCACAGTGCTCATCCCTTCAGCTAGCGGAATTCGGCATCGGGAATTAGAAATAGACTTGCCCAGCTCTTCCAGACTGTCTTTAAAGCTTATATCAACCAAAGGTAGAAAGCGCGTAATTACGCTATTTAATATAGAGACAGATGTATCGTTTGCCTTTTCAATGCATCGTGATGGATGCAATATAATTAAAGGTATAGTTGAGCAGTGGCTCGACTCTGGTTACAAGTCTGGAATGTTGGAAATAACTACAGTATAAACGGCGTGAAACATTTGTGCAGTTGACTTTTGCAGTCTTTGAATTGTTTTGAATTTTTCTTCCGTTGTGAATATTGTATGCCAACTTCCTGGTTGACCCTTTGAATGCTCACGGATCATTTGCTTGTTTTTTACTTTTGAATTCCTAGCATTCCCTTTTTCCTCCACCATTGCTGGCATCCAATTCTTGTTTAATTTTACTTATTTATTTTTTGTTTCTATGGCAAACTCGGCAGCGCAAAGTCGAGTCTTCAGGTTTCCAGCCAATGCTTGTTTGCCTCTGTGACATCCGTTTACGTTAGCCAGTCGACTGGCATTGTATCCTTCCGGTAAAATTTCATTTGCCTAAACGTATTTGCCCACTTTGTGTTCAATTCTTTCTCCATGGCTACATCTTCAGCTTCTCGTTCAACCATTTCAAGGTAATCGTTAGGAATTAAATCACGATAAGCCGCGTCAGCTTCAATTTCAGCTTCCACGATGTTGCCTTGGGCTAATATGGATGCATGGTAAAAGTAATCTGTTTTTTCTTTATTTGGTTTCATGAAAGACATGATGGTATTGATTTTAATACCGTGAACCAACTACAAGCAGGGTTACAATCTTCGTCTAAAACAATATTTTTTTCGGGAACCCGATTTATTTCGTGGACAACCTGCCATCTACGAACCCAGGGGTGGATTTACATAAGGCAAAAACCATAGGTATAAATGCCTCGGAGCTAGCTGGGCACCTAGATAAAGAGTATCCGTATCTTGAAGTTCTTTAGTGGTTTCCGGGAACTTCAGCAGCTCATAAAATGTTTTGCTTCCTTCTTCCGTGGCCAAAGTGCTCTGTCTCACTATGGCGATTCCAAAAATTTGTCTGTGTGTTTTTTTCGGCTTCGGTTCGGTTTTTGTTAAACTCGGCTGCAAGTAGGAGTCCCTTACTACTTTTTGTTGCCTTTCTGGCACGATCGTTTTTTAAGGCGCCTGGATACTAACGTTAAATAATTGTTGTCCCATCCAATGTCGGCGTTTGGTACATGACTGCCTGTAATATTGCAAAAATGTCACTGAAATTTACTTATTTAACTATTTGAAACTCTTCTGATACATTTTTTATTATTGTTTTTAAACTTCATAAAATGTATCGTGATGCCAGTATGTATAAGTTAAGTTTGCATTCTCTCAAACACCGCACAAAACTCAATTTAAAATATTTTTAATATTCTACTTACAAACTTACAGTTGGAAGACAGTAAGCATGTATAAAATATTGGAATAAATTCAAACATTTTCTACATTTTTGTACGATCACCTTTTTTCAAATTTGATGTTTCACTGATTTTACGTTGATTTTACGATAAGTACGTTCATTCAAGGAGAGGTTGGGGGTACGCTCGAGTCTTAACTATTAAACAAATGAGGGTGGGTGGTGGGTGTTATACAATACTGTTACTGTTCTACTTTTAGCCATAAAGTACATTTTGTCACATCGAAAAACTCAAGAATAAATTAACTAAACTAATAACGAACAATATAAGTGTAATGTAGAATCATTCCAAAAGAACTTATCAGTTGAGTTGATGACAGTGAATTTGAAAATGGCATTTAAATTAACAAATGCAAGTTTAAGATAATTTAATTGAATTAAAATGAAACTTTTACTTGTAATTAATGATATTATTAAACAGCCAAAAATATTCTTCTGAGTATATATATAAGTATTTAAATACTTCCCCATGATGTTTCAATTTTGGGTCATAAATTTATAAAATCTTTTGTTCATATAATGCAAGCACAATTGCATAAAAAGCTACAGAACGAAACGGAACCAAATTTCCATTCCAGAACAGTAGGAGTGGTTCGGTCTTCTAATGCGCGAAAAATTCAGCAACAGTGGTAGATGGGTTTCTTGTACAAAATTATCGTAAAAGCGGTTGGTGGGAGTGTTCATAAAATAAAATATTTAGCCTTACGTATTTTTGATTGTTAAGATTAGCTATTCCAGTAATAAAAGACGATTTTCCATCTTCCCCAGTTCGTACAAAGATGACTTAAGTAGCATGCATTGCCATTCCACCAGGATCAATTGTGTTGCCGTAAGCGTTATTTGGGCAACTAGCCCAAAATTATCATGTTTTTTCTCAAGATTAGAATTAGATTTCTACACATTTCACATGTATCCAAATCACATGGATTCGATACATGGATAACAAGTAAATCAATATTGTAGTTAGGATTGGAAAATTATCGGGAGACTTCATTATATTAATTTCACTGATACGTAAAACACATTTCCAATTTCAATTTTCAATTTGACTTTATTAGAGTGTTAATTAGTTTCAAGCATATACATAATTAGACAGGTAATCCAACCATATTGCCTGTTCTCACAACCTTAACACTTGTAAGACACTGACAACACATTCCTGCATAAAAACACACAATATGCATTGCCAGTCCAATCCGAGATACAGTTGCTAATTGTAGGACCTCGCGGTTTAGATTTAGATGTGACCTTTTCTTTTTGTGTTTTCCTTCTGAGTTGATGAGCCTCCAGGTGGAGTACAAGCTGAAAAATTGTAGGGAATTAGTGCAATTACCACGAGTTTGGAATTAAATACCATTATTGGTATTCACTGTCCGTAGTAAACTTGCTTGAAAACTTATTATTCTAGTTTTTTTCTCACAAATGAACGTCATTGTGTGAGATGACACAGTAATGGAGGAAAATAAAACCGAAAAAACGCTCTCGAGAAAATGCTTTTGAAGGGAAGGTGCTACTGCAGCATAGCAACAACAAAACATGCTTCATTGCGATAGGTGCTTGAGAAGGATTAGGGTGACCTTGTTTATTTTAGTGTCCCCTTTTTATTACAGGTACGTGGAAAAAGCAATTTTTATCAAGTAAAATTCAGAAACAAAGCAAGTACAAACACTAGAGCATAATTGAGACTGATATCTCCTTAAGAGACTTTTACATTCTTTCTGCACATATTAATATGCCATGACTGCACTTCACGCAGAGAGCATTAACAAAGTAAAGTGCATTTAGTTGATCTGACAGCGGTTTTTTTCTTGATAATATTATAACTGAATTTTTGTGTAAAAAGCCTACAGGCATTTACTTTGTTTGACGAAGAACAATGATGTTAAGAAAGGAAATGTATTTATGGAATGTGCAGGGTGTTGTCGAAGGGAAATACCAATATGCGTTCTTATTTGTCTTGAGTAGACTTGTTTAATTTAGCGTAACCTAAAAAAGCACCAGATAAATGACATAGACAAATGTGTTTGGATTGGGAATCTATATTGCTTTCTAAAATCTGTATTTTATATCTTAACGGGAATTTGCGTTGGTTTCCTGTGCTAAAATTCCTTCAGTATATGGAACATTATATGCACAATAAGTATGTATGTCTGTCTGCATGTCCGTTGTTTAATGAAGTGACTTTTTTAACTACTTTTTAAATTTGATTTTATGTCTACAACTTACGTGTGCCATATGGATACGTAATGCATACGGAAATCACACCTGAAATGAGATTAAATGTTCTTTTTGTAAGTGTTTAGGGAATGGAGGGAAAAAAAGTTATTTTAATTAGTGTATACTGTAATTCACCGTATATATTATCAAGAGTTCTTTGAAATGTATCTTATGTATGTTTATGACTTTATCGGGAGTTGACCTGAACCTCTGTGCATGGCACATTGAATTCAGTTTAGAGTATTTCACTGACTGTGTATGGTGGACTATTGATTATATATTATGTTTTACTGAATGTAGTGTTTTAATGAATATTTTTAGCATTAATTGAGTGAACGAGGCATTTTACGCAATCGATATGACGTTTTACCAAATATATGTAGCAGTGCATACATGAAGGGGTAGTTTTACTAAATATAGATGTAGTTTAGTGTATTTTTGATGTTTCATTGAGTAATTCTGGAGTTTTAATTCGTAACCGGAATATGTTGGTATTTGAAAAAAATAAAGTATGATTAGGAGAGGAGGGTAAAGGTATTTGAAACATAGACTTACTAGGGATCGAGCTAAGTTTGGAAAATATTGAAAATATAGACGAACTGAGGGTCGAAAATCTATGGCAGAATCCTCTCAACAGGGGGGTCAAAAACATTTCCATTGAATGGCTCTGCATGGAATGATTTATGTAAACTTTATTGAAGATTAATTAGACATTACAATTCACAAAATGGGGTTTTGTTTCGAATAAGTTCATCATTTATTTTAAATGTATAAAATCACCAGAGTTCCTTTTTCCGAAATAATATGTTCCAGACTTCCAGTAATATACTTTACAATCACTTACATAATAAAGCTCGTTATTGTAGAAAGAGCGACTAAATTAGTAACTCTAAACTATATTCACTACATAACATTTCACGTTCTTTATTTTTTGTCATGTTAATATTGTTACCTGGTGGATTATTTTGTGGAATAAAGATTAATATTTAATTTAATTTCTAGCAATAATTTTAAACCTTACAGCAACTATTTCGAGCACAATCTCGTTTCATCGAATTCCAGCAATTGTATAATAAAATATGTACAATCACAAACAATATTAAAATTATCCAAAGCATTGCCGAGAGAAGAACTATTCCGTCAGTTTCAAACCTCTGGATTTCGTCTTCTTGATTGGTAGATTCAGTGGAAGTTGGGTTGTTAGATATGGTAATTTCGTTGGACAGCATTTCTTTCCGTTTGTTCCAACCCTCAAAAAAATTTGCAGTGAGCATATAAACGCTAAAACATATGCAAAGATTTTACTTAAATGTGTCAGTTTGCTTAAATATATGAATAATAGTCATCAATTATAGAAATTGCTAACTTACACCAGAAAGAGACCATAAAGGAATAAGACGACGAGGGAGGCAGTGCTATAGGGTAATTTGTGAGCCATTTTGACAACTAAACTCGTTCTGTTTTTAGGTTAAAGCTTTCCTTTTGAAAGACAAGGATTTGATTAATTATAGAGTGTACAAAATCCTAAAAGAAAATGGAACAATTAAATAAGTTAGAATAAAATTGTCCGGTTTTTGTTATAAAACGTAAATATCGCGGATTATTATCATTGTCATTCTCGTTTAATTAAATTTGGGAGTTTAAAGTTTTGTTTCGAAAAAAGGTATAATATAATTCATTTCAATTACCTGTTTAAGAAGAAGAGAATAAATATATTTGTTTGGATTTGTCACCAATAATATGATTCAAAGTATAAAGTTGACTTATTTGATGAATGTAATACAAGTAATCACTAATTGACAATAAAATTGGTATTTGCAAGCTATTTATTGAAAAACAAACAATTCAAGTTCGGATATCTAAGTGAAAAGGATTTTCAAGGAGTGGTAGCATAATTGGTGTGTGGTGTGCAAGAAGTAAACCATATTAACCAGTATATATATGTAGCTAAAGACCAGCATTATGAAACAAACATGTCAAGATTATGTCACGTTATGCCAAAAATTGTTTTGCCAAATTCAATGCCGAATTTGAGAAATGAGTTTGCCGAACTAAATTAAGTCATTAATTTAAAAAACCAGAATTATTTATTCAAAGCTGAATTACAAATTAGGGGTAAGGAGAAAAACAGATTCCGCAGACCCCACTTCCTGGTAGCACTTTCTAATGTCTTTTTTAAATCATAGCTTGCACATCCATAAAGTCATGCCAATAGGTGGCGAAAATTTACTCAATTATTGCAACAATTTATATTTAGTCGTCTTTAACAAGCAGCATTACGACCAGGAACGAAGTATAGACCGCAGACAGACTAAACATTTCATAGTTATCCACTCCATTATAGCTTGCCTATTTACCAAAGAATATATATTCCTTTCAGAATGTTCTAGAATCTTGTATTCCATCACTGGATGACTCATCATCTCACCATCTACACTTCCTTTTTCTATTTCTACAGAAAAACTTCATCTTATTCATATTGTCTGTGTCACCACGTCCCTCAAGTTTTGAGGAACTAAAGTACAGTATAGTTGATGAATTAGATATGCACATGCATATATTACTATTCCATGGACTACTTCTTACTTATTCATTCCCTGAGACAACTATGAGAGAATATTCATTCCCGTAGTTATTGATGTATTATGCAACAATCATCGTTCTTTATAATTGAGTCAAGTATACTACATATTTTTTATTTTTTATGCATCTCAAAGCATTCGGAAATTAGAGTTTACATTATGTGATACATGTATGGACTTCAGTGAAACCGCAGAACAGATTACAATAATTATATTTTTACCTTTACTTTGTACAATTTAGAGTACTAAATTGATTGTGAAATATTCATAATCTTAGCTGATTCTCAAAAAATAAAGCTTCATCATAATCATTAATAAATGTTTTGAGTGAACTACAAATAGCCAAAGAAAACTAGACGTCCTCCAGTCCAATAGTTAAATAATGCTCTCCAATTATCAGATTTATTTCCAAAGTTCTAAACTATATGTATATCTTCTTCCTCGCGGATCTTAGCATAAGCTTGACATTCGAGCTTAAGTCCGAGAAAATCTATTAAGGCATTGAAATGCTCGATGAGTTTAGCTTTCCAGCTGTATTTCCGAGGCTTTTTTATTGATCACATGACATGGAAATAAAAACGTAAATTATGATACTCGTCATTTGACGAACGAGTTTTGTGCGTCAATGAGCACATTCATTCAATGTGCTTCATATTTATCACAAGGCAAATATTGCTGAGATTCACGAGACCCTTTCATGAGATTCTTATGTAAATTGGCACATTCACAATAAACTTTTATAGGCCACCCGCAACTAATCGTAAGTACAGTATTTTATTACATTTTCCACGTAGTTTAATACCATTCGATTATAACTTGCCATGATTTAGTATATCTATGTATAAGTGTAAGTAATTCACAACCAACTTGGCATTTTTAGTTGAGCTGGGTTATGAAAGAATATCAAACCTAAATTCACATTTCCATCCCCGCCAGCCTCCAACCTTTCCATTTTACACTTTGAAAAGAGCTTCAAAGCTCCATAACTATGATGTCGCTTTTCTCCGCTGCGGAAATGTAAAACTGTTACAAGTACCTGAAAAAATAATGAATCCTTGCTTCACTCGTGGCGTTCGGAATCGGAATGCTGTTTAAAATGTAGATGTGAACTGGTAATCAGCTATTTTAAACTATTTATTCAATTTATCCAAATCCATTCAAATAACATATTCTTTTTAGCATTCAATTCACAGTGACCCTCTGAACAGCATCCTGATGACATCAGTACCACAAGGACAGAAGAATCTATGTTGATATGAACATCTTGAGTGAAGCAAGGGTACACGCATTCCTCAGATACTTGTGACTGCTGACCTTTCCGCCGCGGAGGAAACTGATATCATAGCTGTTGAACTTTTGAAGCTGAATGCTATACTTGAGTTTTAGATTTGTTGAGGAAATGCGCCAGAATATTTTGGATTAGCTAATCAAATGTTGACTGGGATGAAAAGGTAAAAATCATTTGAGCATTAAGTATCATTGTTTTACATCCCGAGCAACAAGTGTGATAAAAATGTATTTTATCATATCTTTTAGTAACCAAACTCAACTTCAAGCTTGGAGCTTGTTCAACCAGTTTAAGGAGAAGCTTCCACATCATATTACTGATTGTGAGTTGGCAATGATGCTTTGCAAATCAAAGGATAATGTTGTCATCATTCATGTTAAACTTGTTGTCACCTCACCAACTATATAAATAATACTGTAGTCATGAATCTGTAATAAAAATGTAAAACTTGACGTGTCAGTCTCGATTCTTCTGATTGACGAGTGTGCATTTTCTTGCGAAAATAGAAATGCAACTGCTCAAGAATTTGTATAATCTTATCTCATTCACACATAATTTGGTGTTTAAAAAATTAAAAGATTATTTGCAATCATCCTTCGTCCCTAATAATACAAAACGAAGAATAACATAAAAAGTTTTAAAATAGTCTTAAAAACCGTAAACAGTAAAAAATATGAATAATATCCTTCATATTGCCAATGAGGATATTTTTGAAACAATTCAAACTATCACAAACCAATAAAAATGAGAGACTGAGGGGAAAAATATTGCAGATTTTGTGAATAGGAAGGTGCTTCAGGTGTCATTCTAGGAATAATTGATGACACTCGTTTTATTGTCTGGTAGATTGTGATACTTGGTGAGAAAATGCATTTTGGAATATTTCCGTCAAACATTTGCTGGTAAAGGGACCCATTATTAGATGTGGTAGGAAGAGGAGTGAGTTATTTTAATTTTGAGCATTATGAATCTTCTTGCCTCCTCTTTGAGTACTCATGAAATAACTTATTGCATGAGTCTACTTACCATTTGAATGCAAGGGGACTATTTTTAATGGTTTTTTGTTTTCTGTCATGTTCAGTCCCTGCAGCTTAACTAAAAAGGAAAGCTAAATCATCACTAGCTGGTCACTGGTCATCATCTAGACAAAAAATCACATTCGATGAGAATTAGGAATAGAGCTGTAGTGTTAAATTGAGAACGAACTCGATTGGAAGTTTGCCAATAAATCCATCCTAAGAAGATATATTTGCTTTGAAAAAGGAAAATACTCAAACGAAGGGAATGTGAATGAAGTTTTTAGCAGAGAATGAATACAGAGACAGCTGGCGCTGGCGATTTGCCATGCTTTTCTCATCTCTCAAATACTCTCGTCTAGACTGAGTAAAGCAGTATTTTTACAAAAAAAAACATCTGAATTTCACATTGTTTTATTTTTTGATTTTACCATTTAATTTAGGCAACATACTTTTCCTCCGATAAAATGTCCCTTTGCCACAAAAAAACTCGCGAAATCCATAATAAATAAATATGTGTAATTCACCAATTTTTGCAACTAAGCTTATAAGAACAAAAAGGTGAATATGAAAATTTTAAAATAACTTCATATCGGTAAAATAATCAATCGAAAACAGTACAAAGTTATCTTGACGAAAATTCCATGCCAAAATAAAATAGGTATAAAAGTCAAGTAAAGCTTCACGTTGACGTAATCAATGTTTCGCTGAAAGCCAATAAATACATACTCTAAAATAAGCCAGTTGAGCAGTTGAGTCGTCGCGATTCGAACGTATCCTTTTTATTCTCCACTAGTTTAAACATTAACCAGTTTTTTTACTATTTCTCCTCAGAAATCAGAAAGTTGATTTTCCTTGACATTTTTTTTAAAACATGGAAATGTTCCTGTGCCCAGTTTGTTTTGAAATCCCTGAAAATGAAATCTACCAGTGTGAAGATGGTCACACTTTGTGCTCCACTTGTTTCTCCAGCATAACTCAATGTCCTCAGTGTAGAGTTTCCTACGAAGGGAAGAGGATTCGGTGTCGTGCCATTGAATCCATTTTGGACACGATGACATTTCCTTGTCAACATGAAGACCTTGGCTGTAATGTCAAGGTGAAGAGGAATGACATGAAGAAGCATTTAGGAAAATGTCGGTTTGCGTAAGTTTTTTTATCAAAAAGTAATTTTGTAAAAAAATACTTTGCAATAAAATAATTTTATTTTTGAAAGGTCCATCAAGCTCTGTAAACTAATTGGATTCAATTGTAATTTCGAAACAAACATTTTCTTCCTATCCAAGGCTGTTGAACATTTCCAATCCTCGCATGCCTTCATTTCAAAAAATAACTCTGTCTGCGTGGAATTCCATTTGGAAAATTTTGGCGCTTTTGAAGAAGCTCCAGAGGAATTTATTTGGACCCCAATCATCTTAACTTTAGAGGGAAATGCATCTTTGAAGTTTATCGTTATCCCGAGAATTCACAAAGCAGATAAGAGCTTAACGCTGGATTCAATTTTTCTGCAAGATCTGACAAATGTCGGAGACAAGCATTTTAGGATGGACTTTGAAATAGTGAAAACTTCAGATGAAGAAGTTAGAAAATATGTTAATAATAATTTTCGAGATAATAAATTTAAAATTTTCACCTTTTCAAAAATCTGCAGATCTCAAACATCACGTGGTCAACTGCTCCTGTCATGTTAAATCAGGCAAAGACTCTCCTTCAACAACCAACTTTATGCCTTCCTTTGAACTTACTTTGTCAACATTTTTTGTCACGAGGATCTTTAAAGATAGCGGCGAGGTTGAGAGAGATGTCGGATAATGAATTGATGACAAGAATTCCCTCACCTTCAGCCAAACGACTCTGCCTGCTTCCAGAGCAAGTTGAACCTTCAACAGGAAGTTAGTAACTGGATGTTTAGATTTTAAATGTCAATATTTGTAAATAAATAAATCGACATAATTTTACAACTCTTTCTTTCTTTCAAGTTACCTTTGATAACGTGAGTTGCGATGAGTGTGAATCTAGTCCAATATCCGGAGTTGTATATAAATGCTTACAATGTTCAGATTTTGACCTATGTAAAAGATGCTGGAGTTTGGAAACCCATTCGCATCATGTTTTCGCCATGATAAGATCTAAACTTCAGTATACTTATATTATTGAAGTTTCGAGAAACAATCCAGATTCAGAATTAAGGGCCATACTTTCGGGGCAACCACGAGGTTCACTAATTACTCAAAATAAATATTTATTCTATTAGTTTTAGTTTTTTACGCATGCATTTTGAAAATTTAGAACTCTTCCTAATTCCAAGAGCAATGACTGACGGCTTTTCAAGGGCTCCCTGTGATGGCTGTGGGGTGAAAAACATTTCGTGGAAAAGATTTATTTGCTTGTTGTGTCCGAGAATGGATCTTTGTGAAGCATGCATGAATAAAGGGATTCACAAGCATCATATTTTCGCTGTAATTTCGAATTCAGCTCAAGAAGATTTTGTGGCTAGGAGACAGACACAGAAAACGGCGATACTCAAGATCTTGCCTAATATCTCATTGTATTTTTGAAAATGACAGATCATAAAAATTTTCAGACATCTAAATTTTGAAGCCTTTAAGGATAATTAGCTTTAAAATAATGTTGCGGATCAGTTAGTAAAAGGTTGAGTCGTTAAATAAAAGTTTTAACTTTCCACAACTAAAATGTCAAATATTAATGATATATACATTGATTTATATTGCGAGCTAAAAGTAATACTAAATTAAATAGCACCAATTGGTTATCAAATGAACAAAAAATTGATGAGATAAAAAAGAAACTAATGAATAAATAACGACCGACATATTTTAATTGTTTTGTTTATTAAGGAATGAAAACGCCGAAATCCTTTCAAATCTTCATAACAAACATTTCCATTTAAGAATCGTTTCATGAAGAAAGATGACAAGGGTGTCATCTATTTTATGACTATGTTATCCCGTATAGAATTGATGCTGATATTGGATATATATCTTTGTATTTATAGTGTTGTGTATGGTCTGTTCACTTCTTATTTTTCTGAGTGAGTGCGTATGCCGTATTTGTGAAGGATTAGTGAGTCTGTGTCTGCAATAGTAGAGGGAAAGATAGATATATGAAACGATTTTACTTTCACATACCGTTATGCATCTTCCCGTCCAAACGGGATTTTGAGATTATCATTAAGAGCCCAACGGAAAAATTGCAAAGCCTTTTTTACCTGCCTGGTTAATGACTACTTCAGATTTGGGTTTTGTTGATACCTCTTTAATTTTCGAAAAATGATTGGAAAAAAATTATCATATGAATAAAAGCAACAGCTAAAACACCGCAATCATATATATCCTCATAACAAAAATTACACTTAACAGCTATAACTGAGAAAAACTTATTTAACTACTTATTAGTACCTTTACATTCCCCTTTTCACTCCCTTTACTACCTTTAAAATTGGGTTTGGTGGATTTTTATGCAGTTTTAATTAATTGAGGAAAAAGTGCATTGCAAACATTCATTTTTAAACCTTTGAGTCCCAATCGCAAGCACAATTTCGCTTAGTTGATTTCCAACAGGTAAACAACTGAATATGAATAATCACAAAGAGAACTACAATGACCCACATCGTTCCAAAAATAATAAGTAAACCTTTAACTACCACTTGTTCTTGAATAGACGTTCCCGATGATAATGAAGACGTCTTGTCAGCAGCTCCGAAATTTTTGTTGGAAGAAACCTCGTTAGAAGGCTTCCCATAGCGCTGTTTAAAATCATCCACACCATTCGTGATCATCATTAGCATGCTAAAAAAGGCGAACATTTTAATAAATTCAAAATCATTTTAGTGTGCTTATAATTTCTCGAAATATACTTATTAAATGATTCCCTTGCTAACTTACAGCAAAACGAGACCATGAAGGAACAATACGATGAGAAATGAATTACTATATGGTAATTTCCTAGCCATATTGACGTCAGGTATCTTCTTCAGCTTGACTTTAGTTGTAAAATCAAAGTAAAAATTACTACAAGTATCAGAAAATATTTACTCGATTTCGAAAGCTATATACCATTGTCCAATAAATTAGTTTAACATTCCACAACTCATTTATTTTAACGTTCAAAACTTATGACAACAAAACCACTCATACCTGGAAAATTAGAAGGAATTAAATCAAATCACAAAGAGATGAGGTTGTTTTCTTGAATATGATTCTCAATTTATGTAAGAAAACAGACGTTCAGAGTGAAATAATCAACAACTAAGAACACAAAATTTGATAAATTAAATAAATGATTTAACATTTCAATATATTTGAAAACTGTTAAAAATAAATGTGTTGCAATAAATCAACACGGGGTTTTTAAGGAGTGGCACAGACTTTTATTTTTTTCACTCCCCCTAAATGGACTCGCAACCTCGCAAAAATACAAATAACCACTTTTAACTGGACGCGGTATAAGTAGCAAACGTTCTTTTAAATTCACTTCCATTCATAAACATGGATAGGTACTTTTTATCGTATTTTATATCCCTGCTCACCTATCTTTTAATCATGTCAGTAGGTACTAGATGGAGGATGTTACTCAATATATAATAATTATTATTTCTCAGGTAACGTAAGGACCTGGAAAGGGAGTGCAGACAGCAGACAAACAGAATTTTTCCCAGTGTAGCGTGCATATATCCAAAACACACATATGATCCAGAATGTTCTAGAATATTTATATAAATGAGTCATCACCACTCCCACCACAATAAGTTCCGATTTGCAGAAAAATATTATTCTTATAGATATAGTCGTCTCCAGTTAGGTATGATCTTGTAATGCATGTATGCCTAAATTCATCCTCCTTCCCTTTAATCTACCCTCCTTGCTTTAGGAATGAATATATGTTAACCATGTCTTCCCTTTTTCACAGAAAATGTTTTGCTAATAAATTACCATCACCATGATTTTGACTTGTATGAACTGATTGGATTTAGCAGTGAATTTGAAACGAACCAATTCAATTCTAATCTTTGCATGGATGGCTACATTTGAAATAACAATTCTTTATAGATGGAAACCAATTTGAATATTTTAACGTGCATGAAGACGCGTCACATCAGAAGTTCATTATTACCGTAAAAAAGCAATAAAGCATGAACCTCTCAAAAAATAAAATCTCAGTAATAATATCAATGCGTTGATCCGCTTTTATAATAATATTTATGTTTTCGCTGGAGCAGCCTCAACCTCAAACTTGAATCGCCGTTGCTGAGAATCACAACAAATTAAAAAGGTTTGCTTGGATAAAAAGTATAGCTAACTGTATTATGGTTGCTGAACGCAAAGCTTAAATTCAAAAATATGCCAACAAAGTAATCTGGTGAAATATTGTCTCATAACTGAGAGACTTTCGGCTTCCGGTTAGCAGACTAAATTTTATTTCAACGGATATGTGAAAGGGTTATGTTAATTGGTAAGCTGGCTTTCCTCAGTTATATATTTACTTTTAAGAATCGTCTTAAAATGTCAACAATGCACAGGGTGAAAGTTAGAGAGAACTTGCTTGAGAAATGCGTTACCTGTCATTTCCACTTAAAGGTGTTGTATTCACATAGTGGATTCGTATTTTTGTAAAAATTCTGACTTTGAGGAATACATGAAAGACGGAGTAAAGTAAAAGCTTGTAAAATAATAATTGTGGCGTCGGGTTAGATTCTAAATAAACTCAATTTATTTTTCAAGTTCTTACACAATGTTATTTAAACATAAGGATTTTTAAAGAAATTATACTTCAGAAGTTGAAGCAATGTTTTCTTTCTTAAAAGATTTGTAAAAACCTGAAAAAAACAAATAAAATACAAATATAAGTGCAGTAATACGCCAAACTATTGACAAAATACTCATTACTATGTTGTCAAAGGAGTCAGTAGAAGTTTCCGGTAGCGTCGTTTTACTCCCTCTATTTAAGTAATAATTATAATCTTCCAGTTTGGAAACTGCACAAGCATTATCAGAAGTTTTCTCACTAACCGAGTCCAACCTAAAGGTATGAATATATTTAAAATTCGTCGAATTTCTTGTGTTGAGAATGCATGAGGAATTTGAATAATAAGCATAATTATTCGAAAATTTACACTAGAAAAATGCCCAATAGAAAAAATATCATGAAGGATGTAGCTCTTGGAGACAGATCCATATTTTTGGCCATGACTGCAATTTCAGAATGTCAGAATCAAGCTTGTAGAAATTAAAACATGCTTTTTTACAAGTATAAAACAAAACTACTTATTTCATACCTGGGTAAGGTAAAGGTATTCTGCTGTAAAAGAGTTAAAAATATTAATATGGAATAAAATCAAGGATTACCTTTACTTAAATTGCAATAAATAACTTTGTTGATGATGATGAATAACAAATAAATCAAATTTTGAATGATGATGATAGCCAAATCTTTCAATCCAAAACGCAATAATAAACGCAAGTTTTCTCGCTAGATATATATATATAAAGAGTATAAAGAGTTTATTATATATTAAATAATAGATGGATTTAAACTTTTTTAACTAGTAACATGAAGTCGTGGAGAGCATTCGACAATAATAAATATGAGCAACTCAAGTTATAGAAAAATGGACAAAAAATTGTTTATTTAGTTTAGTTAATTCGTGACCGTAACTGAAAAGTATTCTCCTGAACGACCTCATGTTATTTTCAGACTGTTTTTCCTCGCTGGACCGCGACAGTCGCGTAAATAAAATTTTGTTCGGCGAGTATAATTTCGAAACGAACACCTTCATGTTTCAGTTGTGTGTAATTGTTTTTTTGAATAATTGATTTCAACTTTAACTTGATTATGTTGAATATATTATTTATATGGGATTTTTAGTCTGGAGAAAGTAACCATTTGTATATCACAACTACAAACTAATATACACAAAATTAGAACAACTAATTCACTAAAAAATGAATTCAATCCGGAAAATGGATAAATGCAAATATTAATTATTTGAAGTTTTCTGTGATGGACACCAGACAAACCGATGGTATTTTATAAACCTTCGTAAATTTATAATACTTATCCTCATCTACGTGCACAAAGCACAAGCAATAAATTTCACATATGTTCTAGAACTGTTCATGCTTATACATTCTTCGACATTAGTTGTGCTCATCAAACCTAATTTACGCCTTCAGCAAACCATCCCGATAATTGACCACTGTATAGAGAGTATTCTCCATTCCTTGTGTCGTGCATCCATGAAATATATATTTGCTATAGGATGCACTTAAAGAACTTGGAAAATAAAACATGCGTGACTTAGAATACAAAAAATGTAAAACTGTTTTTAAGTATCGGTACACCATTAACCATACTCTTTAATATAAATACATCTCTTTATTCATACATCCCTCTGGCCTACTCTAAAAATAAACTCATAAACCTCTCAATAGCCATAAAATGTCTGAATTAATGATAAATATTGTTTTTTCAAATGTTATTACAAAATTAAATTCTTTAGTTAAGTTTTTTTTTGAAAATGTTGCCTAATTCTGCGGTCGCATTCATTTTACTTGTTCTTACACAGCTTGTTGACAATATTACGTTATACTATTTATTAATATGTGAAATGATACGATGCATATTATATATAAGTTCATTTACAATTTGGTCACACAATTTAGCCATAATCTCGCTTCTACTGCAGTCTAATTAAATTGAAAGTCTTATGTGAGGTGAGGTAGAAATCGATTACTTAAAATCCCAAAGAAGTTTATATGGCAAAAGGTTGCTTTAAAGCTGGACATTCTGTACAGAAAAAACTTGAACTTGAAATGTGATAACTATTGTGAACTAGAAAAAACACTGAAAAAGACCTTCATATGTCCTAAAAATCAAATACAGCACGCGTTTACCATGCGGGATCCCCATCCATGGATTAAAGTTAGTAAAAGTATGAGGATTGAGTTGAGAAAGTTTAGGGAAAGACTTTACATAGCAAAGGAGAGCCATGCATGTGAGTATTTCAATCGCATAGTCCAAAACTCTTCCAGTATTCTGCAACCAACTTGGTCTTTCTTTATCATTTATCACAATACTAAGAAACTTGACTGGCTTACAGCAGTAACCAACGGGTCTCCAGCGTTAGAAAATTATCCACGGCAGCCAGATTTTTTGTAAATGCTCAAGTTTTCATATTGCAACAGACAAAATGGTGGGAGTATCTTCGGGATTTTTGGTTATCGCTGTAGAACTACTCGGTTTTCACCCCCGTTTTTAGTTTGCTATGAATATTTATTAAATTGAGAGAAACCCGCGGATGAATAAATCTAAAGTGAAATAACTCTTTCATACAGTCATTTGGGCCATAAAACTAATCTTCAGGATAAATGAATTCCACCGACCAGCTTTTTCAATTTCAAAGTTACAGTATAGAGGATGATATTTTTCCGTATAATCTCTTTGGGGCTTTTAACTAATTGATTTCTACCTCACATAAGACTTTCAATTCAAGTACTTTCCTTTTTCACTGGGATACTTTGGCTTTTGAGGATGTTAAGCTATAAATCTATCTTTCCCTGTAAAAACTCGTTTAGGCTCTTAACTAATTGCTTTCTACCCCACCTCATATAAGACTTTAAATATTTTTTCCCTGGACAACTGTGGCTTTTGAGGATTTTCAGCTTTGCAGCCACCTTTCCCTTATAAAATTCTTTGGGCTTTTGAATAATTAATATTCACCTCACCTCAAATGAGACTGTAAATTTAATTATTTTTTTTTCACTGGGCTACTCTGGCTTTTAGAAAGTATTCAGTTTTAAAGGTAAAACATAATACAATTTTTTCAGTATGAACTCATTTGCGCTTTTAAGTAATTGATTTTCACCTCACCTCACGCAAGCCTTTCAATTTAATTTTTTTTTCATTGCCAACTTTGGTTTTTGCATGTCAAGCTTTGAACCTAAAATTTCCGGTATTAACTCCTTTTAGCACTCAATTAATGGATTTTTACCTTACCTCACCTTTCAAATTAATTAATCTTTGTTTTTCGTGGCCAACATTGGTTTGAGAATGTTCAGCTTTAAAGCTATTTAAAGCCAAATTTTTCGACATAAACTCTTTTGGGTTCTTAAGTGATTTTTACCTCACCTCACACAAGACTTTCAATTTAATTAATTTTGTTTTTCACTGGAAAACAAAGCCTTTCGATCATAGCCAACTTGAAAGCTAATGTAAAAGTACGAGTTGAGCAGTTAAGCACTACATGCTTGAAAGTCGTCGAGATAAGTTTAAAAGAATCTTTCACGTCTGAAGGCTGGTTTTAGCTAAAAACAAATTTCTCGGAACAAATCCTTTGATTGTAATTGTAAAAGGGAAAAATCTCCATATTACAGCATATTTATTGCAACACGTCTTAAGGAGTCAATTGCTCTTAAGCAGAGGTTGAAGGGAATAGTTTTACAATTTATGAGCCAATTCTATACTTGTTTGGACAAACTATCAAAAATTTCTTGTACTCTTAGTGTGTTCTCTGAGAGTATTAAACAGCAAAAGTAAAAAATGGTGACTAGTGAAATCTAGAGAAGTGCTTTTAGCATTTGCATTATAGTAAAGCAAAGTAAGTTTAGAAAAGTCCGGCTGGCTGCTTTTTTAAACCTTCTCAAAAATGTCTCACACCAAGTTTTTGAAACAGTTCGCCTTTTTCTTATTATTCGCAAAACATGTTTTCTCCTTCGAGAAAATCAACACGATGTATGGGGAGGTCGTTTCAGAAATTGGAGACAATGTTCAAGAAAATCCTGGAAACTTTCTCTTCTTGTTTCGATCCATTGATCCTGCTGCCGTGATGTACTCCTGGAAAACTCAAGCACGATTTCTATCTCTCAATATGAAATACAAGGAGGATTACGTATATCAGAACTTTNATGAAATACAAGGAGGATTACGTATATCAGAACTTTACAAATGTTTACAAGTATACACAGCCTAATAACTTTGTTTTGTGTGAAACAAATCCAAATATGCGCAATACTATCCTTCCATTTTTGATACTTGCACAACAGCCTTCAACTGTATTTCTTGTGTTTAATAATTGCAAGAACTGTTATGTTCCATCATACTTTGGGTATTGGCCAGCTGTCAAACTTTTTATTACTCCTCAAAACCGTACAAGTACCAATATCGCTAATTTGCTTGCCCATCAATACATTCCGTTCGAAAATCCTGCATCATTTTCAACCTGGACCTTACAAGGACTTTTAAGACATCCGGTAGATTTTCACAAAAAAATATTCGGGAACGGATATGGCAGAAAGATTAGTGCATCTCTGAGATGTCTTTTAGGTCACTATTTTTCTTTATATAATAAAAGTCGAATGGCATGTGAAACTATGGCAATGAATGCAAAATATAAATTTGCTCACTTCTGTCACTTTGATCTTATGAGCACACTAACTTTTGATAAGATTACACAACTTTTCCGTCTACATCATTGATGCTGATAGTCCTCAAGAACGTCGGAAAATTATAAACGCCAGGGAACATATTTACCGCTCACAAGCTTAAAAGCTCACTGTGGCACATATTCCTGTTTATTGTGCAAAAGTTTACGAGGATGAACGAACGATAGACATGTCCAATTGGATTATGGCATTACCTCCACTGGCGTGGTTTTGTTGTA
>JAHZNA010002626.1:0-13038 GCA_027743935.1 Sinodicranocentrus sp. ZH6
TACAAGGAAGTTACGCTAACAGGGTAGTCAATTATTATGTATATAATTTTACAACATCATCTATACATGAATAGTCGCAGCAGTCATCAGTATAATTACATTTTTCAGTTTCAACTATATAATAATGCAGTTTGTAAATAATAATTAATATTGAACCTTCCTATTCACATATTCGTTCAGTTCATATCATTTTAAATTACACATTTGACTTGAAGCAGGTGGTCCACCGTCGGAGGAAAAAAAGTCGACAAGTCTAAAACTACAGAATCAGTGCGACGGATCAGTTGGATCTGAACCAGAAGTAGATAGTATGAAATACTACTTAACAAAATCGCTGTATTGGGTTAGTATTTGGGCTGAGAATTCGGTACTTTAATTATTTATTTGAATCAAATAAAATTGTGATGCGGCATGACGGGGGAGTAAAGAATGCAGTGCTTGCATTGTTAGCTGGAGGGGCACTTTCCTTCACCGACAACCGAGGAGTACATGTGCATAAGTACACAGTAGTTGACGTTCGACAATCAGTCAGATTGATGAACTAGTTTAATGATGAAATCGGTGGTCAGTGGTAGGGGTCATAACTTGGAACTTTATATTAACATGCACATTCAAAAATACATTGTGAACAGAGTTGCCCAAGCCGAGCCGCGAACGACCGAGGGACTGCTATTTGGCTGAAAATTTGCACACAGGTGCACTTTAATAGTGTGAGGAAAACGAATCCGATGAAAAACGGCCCACTATTCCACCCCCATGTGCCCGAAAATCGCCCTCGCGGGAATTCAAAATTTGAATTTTGAAGTATTGGAATTTGATGAAAATTTGTATTCATGCACATTTTAGCACGAAAAAGACGAATCCGAAAAAATTGTGATTTTCCATGCCTAATGCCCGAAAATAGCAAAAAACTGCAAGAATCTCGACTGTTATAAACATGCAATGGGGCAAGTTGAGATTCGTGCAGTTTTTTGCTATTTTTGAGGCATGGAAAATCACAATTTTTTTTCGGATTCGTCTGGGGTTTTGGGGGTTGGTATGTACAATCTAACCCAAATTTTCATCAAATTCCAATACTTCAAAATTCAAATTTTGAATTCCCGCGAGGGCGATTTTAAGGCACTTGGGGTGGAAAGTGGGCCGTTTTTCATCGGATTCGTTTTCCTCGCAGCAAATTTTCAGCCAAATAGCAGTCCCTCGGTCGTTCGCGGCTCGGCTTGGGCAACTCTGATTGTGACCCTTGCGAATTTTGTAAAGAGTTTTACTTTTCAGTGTTTGTTCAGGGGATTATCCCTATCCGATTTGGGTTATCGTCGAGAAACGCTTTTATTTAACGTTCTCAGAACGGTAGTATAAATATAAATTACTTGACACTTGATATAATGTATAGATCGGGTCCGTCCGAACCTCTCAATATTTAGTACTTGCTTATCGATTGTATAATATGCGAATTCTCTGTGCAATCTGTGAATTTTAGTTACGAACCTTGAATATTTTTATAAATATAGTATATACAGAAATCATTGGAAGACATGTTGGACGACTTTATGCAGATTGGAAGAGATACTAGCAGATCACCCGAAGACATTTCAGAAAGATCGGAAATCATTATGCATATGTTGGAATTACCTTTGGAATTTGACACCGTTTCCCGTCAACTATCTGTGGATGTAATTCTACGGGCAATTAAACGCAACAGTGAATTCACTAACGGATGTACGGCGCTAATTATTGGACTAATCCGAAAAAAGTCTTCCATAACTGAAGCAGTGAAAAAAGATTTTTTCTTGATGCTACAAGAAATTTTACTGTGCGAGGTCGGTGTTATTGGATTGGAGACAGGTTTATTTAGAAGAAAGTACTGAATTGATAATATATGTGAATAAGATTCAAGACTTTTATTATTAGGAACCCACTCCAAATAAAGATGAATTACCAGATGAGCTGGAGCAGCCACTTAAGAAGGCTGAAACTAGCTTGTCGATGGAAGACTCAGTTTTGAAAGATTTCTCGAAACTAAAAGTACAGCAGTCATCTAATTTGAAGAAAGGGAGGCGATATGCAAAAATTCTGATTGAGCTTTATAGAAGTAGATATTTGAGTGCCACAGTAGTTCTTGTATACTTGGAGAAACTGACCAAAAAACAGCCCAACCATTACTTCGCAGATGTTATCATATTCATATTGCAAAATATTGGTTTGGAAGTTGAAAATCGAGTTAGTAATGGTGTGAATTACGATAGGGAGAGTTTAAAAGTACGTTGCATATCTTCATCACGCAACAGTACGTTTGATACCATCTACCACCGACTCCATTCATTCCTGCCGTTTGCAATGACACCAAAATTAGTCTTTGCCGCTCATAAGGTATCCAGAGAAAAACGGTATCAAAGTATCAATGCATCTGCTACAGATATCTAACAATACGCATGTTGCTTAATTTAATTACTTACTTCTTAGATTATTCAAGAAAGAAATAAGCGGAAGAGCGGTAGGGCGCGTTCCGCAGAAAAGTTACAAGTCGTTCAGGCTCAGCGCAAAGGAGCTGGTCAGTATTTCAAACTATCATCATCTCAAACTCGCGAAACTTCGGGAGAGCAAATTTCGGATGTTGAAGCATCGACTTCATTGTAATACAAGTCTGCTGCAAGTTAGTTGCAATTATCTTATAATATCTTATAATTTCGATTCGCTCTGATTTATTAGTTGGTGATGCACTTATGTAATGGCTTTTAAATTAGCGCAATCCTTCACATTTAATAGTAAATATTTTAATGTAAATAAATATTATATGAATTCCAAGTAATAGAATGTTGAATGGATATTATATTGTTATGTGAGATAATGCTATGCACAATGCACGTGCGTAGAAAATAAAAAACCGGATTTATGTTAAACACAAACCACTAGCATGGAATAAAATAGGACTTGTACATGTAGTTAGTTAATTTCTTTTAAAGGACTCTGACAGAGATGAACAACCTTTATTTCGGAATTTTGTTCCAGATGAAATATCAACAACAAAGTGGATATCTGCGAATATTTATATGCGATTTATATCACTTTCGTACGAGCATTCATTCTCATAAAAACATTTTAAATACTTGTGTACATCTTTAACTCAATTTGCGGAGTTTGTAATTATATCTCTTTAACATGTGACGTTGGACTACTATATATTATTTAACTTGTAATTAATATATTTTATACCTTGCTTTATTTCGCACATTATAGTATGTGAAGTTATACAAAAGACATGACTAATAATTCTCTTAATACAATTTCATTGTCCGTACTGTTCCTTTTTTATAATTAACCAAATATTATACATGAAAATAATTTAATCACGGTATGTAACAGTAGCTATACAAAACGAAAGGAACTAACAGTCGTCGCATAAAAGTAATTTTACATGTCAGACTTGAATACATTGATAACTAACTCTCTCTAAACGTATTTATTTGTAAATACAGTTTATTATTAATCTATAAAATTTAAAAATATTAGTTGACAAAATTAATCTGAAAAAAGTATTTGTATCCTCTTTTGATCTAGAAGTTAAACTTCATGCCCCAAATCAACAACACCTTCGCTAGCGATTGGAACAAACTTGTCATCGATTTTTAGAAGCAGAATTGTTTTTTCCCTGCCTGAACAATAGTTTGGGTCGCGATGGAGAGGTATCCATTTATGGACCACTAGGCCTAGGGACAATTGATCAAAAATTAGCTCCACTATGGCAAACTTCTCTTATCCATCATGGTTAATAACAAAAACAAGTTGTACATATATTCATCATCGTATTATTCACTTACCTTCCATTCCATCTTCCGGACACCAATTTTGCCAAAAACTTCTTCCTCCTCTAAATCGCATTTCCTCGTCCGGCCAAATAACATCAATCTTCCGTCCTAAATTCAAGTTATCGTATACCTGATTGGCGTCAACTATTCTTACCCGTTGGAGACTTGCCGATTTATCCCTCTCCCTGTCACGACTAGATTCTCGGACACTCCGTCCTTCAATGCGATCTTTATCCCTGGTGTTGGCATTCGTATCTGTTAAAAGTCCAGCAATGCTTGCTAAGGTGGATGTTGAAGGCTTTCCAGCGGAACCGGAAACATTGGATGCCACACTGCCTCTATTAAAATTTCCCCTTTGTAAAGAGCTTCTACCAACACTACTTCCTCCAATTTGACTTCCATCAAGAGATTGGCTGCCAGAAAGATTTAAGCCGCTTGATACTACGGCAGGAAGCACTGCTGTGGACATGGAATAAACTCCGTCGTGTCCATACACTGGTGGGTCTTCATGCGGAACTGCACTTGACCCACTGGAACATCCTTCACTACATCGTCGGCGAATCCTGCTCCATAACGCTAGGGCAGAATCTTTCTGGAACGCTATGCTCATGAAGAAAAAGTCAACCAGAAACTGCTCCGAACATCCTTCCCAATCAAAGTTGAAGAAAAGCACGGTGAAAAATACGATAAGGTAGTGTTTCGATGGATCTGAAAAACTCATTCTAAAGGCCTTCATTGCTGTGATCACGATAAGCAAACTGCCAAAGCCTAATCCAAATTTCTCTTGTGCGACCAGTTTAGTTGAATCCTCTGTCAAGGCACTTATCCACAGAAGTGGGTAAACTATATTCTTTTCGAAAAAGGATAGTAAAACATAGACCTTCTCGAACCACATGAGTCTAGCTGCGTCCCGAACTTCATACTGATTGTATTCCCCAGGTGGCAAAATGGGATGTGAAACCAACTGACAAGGTAACTGTTTCCGGAACTGAGGAATAAGGTAATGGAGCAGAAAACCTAACACGATGGATACGCTGTAGAGAACGGGTGTCAAACCGGGCTGTAGTGCTGTGAACACAGTACTGGTGTGCAAACCGAAGGTAACGGCTCCGATCACAGTACAAATGATTGCATCTGACTTTAAACGTGCTGTCACCGTCTCCCTTAGTTTCTTGGGTAGTGGGTCACCCTGATCTTCTATTTCTTTAGATTTTGTGGTGGTGACTGCTTCTCCGAAGCAGTCTTCTTCAGGACAAAATATCTGCTTTAAGACAGTCCACATTATGCTCGGATCAGATGCACAGCGAGTAAGATGATACGTAGAGGCAACAAGAAGCCCACAAAAGATTGAAAATAAAAGGTGTTGTGTCGATTGCGCTTCACTCATTGCGCCGTACGCGAATCCATACAGGAGACCAACGGTCACCCAACTTTTAACAAAGCAAATGAATGATGCGAATACACTAGATGTGCCATTCCCACCAAATAGGTGGATATCCAATTGTTCGAAGACATACATGGAGAAAGTATTGAATTGAGGAAAAAGTCCTATGCTAAACAGCAGTGGAAAAAAGAGAATAAGTAGTACAATTCCATCTCTGACACAGACTAGTAGATTTCGATTGGTCAAATCCACTCCATATATTTTCAACCCTAAATTACAAACATTATTGTCCAGACTAGTTTGTAGGAATAAGATTAGCAATCCACATATACAAAAGTATATAGGTCGGCTAAACGCGACCATTCTGTTAAAACCATGGGTAGGAGATGCAGCATCAGGTTGAACACTTTTAAGCAGAGAGAACTGGGAACTTGCCATCACGAAACACAAAAGAACCATAGTTAAGTCTTGATAGTATCCTTGATGTAAGAGGTAGGATCCCAAGCAGGCTACACCAATAGCTAAAACTATAGCTAAAATATTTTCAAAACATGTCCTATGCCTGTCAAATAAAGTCATTAATTTAAGTCTATCAAACCACACTTTCACCGAAAGTTTTAAAATAAACGGGAGCACTTTCATTTCATAGTAATATCGTGGTTGCTTTTTCCGCTTTCTTTTCACGTCCCTGTCCAAGAGACCTTTACCAAGAGATCTAGAACCTGAGGTTTGGCTATCAGGTTCAACATTACTGACAACCGCATGGCTATCAGATGGCCCTAATCCTGAATTACTATAGGCACCTCCAGGAAGCCTGCGACGTTCCATAAGCGACTCTGTTAAAACTTGCAGAACATCTCGTCTGTTGCGCTGCCATGTTCTGTGCATTGAGGAATAACTAGGAACAGGAAGACGACCCGCAGTAGCATGAGCAGACACTGACGCTGAAGCTGTACTTTCTGGAGTAATTGTTATTAACGACGGCATGGATGGAATAGGACTTGGACCTCCACTGGCACTGAGACTATGGCCAGGATTTGGCTGCGTCGTAATAGGCAAATTTCTTCGGTACGACGCGTACATTTTATTGGTGTTAGGATCCACAGCCAACTCTGTGGAGCTTTCACTAGACCATGACTCTGAACTAGAAGGTGTTTTGATGCAAGAACTTAAAGCGTTGCTAATTGAAAGATTCCCAGTATTCCCACTGGTGCTTGCAGTCTCATTTTGATTCCAATTTGTACTAGTACTTTGGCGGGGTTCTGTGGCTACGCATGCTGACGTTTGCTCACAGTTCGAATCTCCAATTGACTGAGGGAGTTTCGGTACGGGCGGAAAAGTCGTAGCTGGTACTGTTGCCCTTAGCGCTGGCAACGCAGTTCCGCTACCCTGCTCAGCAAACGTGTATGAATGCCAGTTTCCCTGTTCATCCTGAAAGTAATGTATAGCCCCTTCAGTTGTATCGTCATGTGAACTTGCGATATGCCTGCCTGGAGCCGCAGGACATACCACTGGTGACATTGGTGATCCATACGGGGTTTCTCTACGTCGTTCTAACGATCTTCTGCTATGAGCCAATCGCCTCAGTCTTCTATGCCTTGGGCATAACAATGACCAAAATTATTATCCGACAAATCAGTTTACAAGCTATTATTAAAGTGAGCGGTAAAATTGTCACCTGTTCACAGTTCCGGTCGTACTATCAATATCACACAAGACGGACTCATCTCTAGGTCTAAATGTACCTTGAATACTTCCTCGGGTAGATGTGGTTCCATATCTCTCGCTGAAACTGTTGCTGGACAAAGATCCAGAAATATCCAATGAATTTTGTGCTCCTATTGCCCGAAAATGATTTCGGAATTCCCTTGCAGTCTGCAGAAAAGCATTTGATGGAGTTATGCTCTCTGGTAATTGTCGTATTTCTCGAGCTCTAGTATGACACTTTCGACTCCGTGACCTTGAGGTCGGACTTTGAGAGCTACGCAATCTGTCTGCTCTTAACTGCTTAGCTAAATCACTGCCAGCTGAAACTGAGGATGATGGAGAAGGCTCATGACTTTCTTCTAACAGTCTTTCTAATATCCTAGGGCTTGTTTCTCTATCTGTGCGTCCTGAAAATCATTATTATTATTTATTTACGTTTAGTAATGGAAATCGTAAATATAATCTCATGTAACCGTGTTGCACTCGTACTTGTTCCCGCATTTCTTCGAGAAGAAAATGCATTGTGCGCTGAAACATTTGGCGGAGGGCGTTTAGTGGGAAGCACACCAAGTAAATTGTCTGCAACAATATTGGCAGCAGCAAAATCGGACAGTCTTTGACTTGTTTTACCATCGTCAGTTGCGCCATTGCCACAATCCCAGTCTGTAATACCAATAATATTGGTAAATTACTAATTGCGCCAAATACTTTTAAGTCATTAATTAAATGATAAATTCCTACCTGAATCCCCATCTGCATGGCTTACATCTGGGTTAGACGAAAAGAGCCAATTGAGACCTAGTAAACTATGGCTTTTTTGAGAGTCCCCTGATGTAATGGAATCCGCATCGTAGGGCTTTTTGCTATCGGTTGCTGCTCCAGCATCTGCATAAAAACATAAATGAGTATGAGTAATTATTAGTTACATTACAATTGACATAACCTTAGGGTTTTCACTCCCATTAATTTTCAGTAACAACACCACCAGCTAAGCTAAAGGTATCACAAAAAAATTTCAGAAATACAGATTACTATATTGAGAATGTACCAATGCCGGATGCATTTTGGGACTGCATGGAAGAGGTGAATGCCTTAACGGCAACATTAACTGCTTGGAAAAGCCATTGACTTGTGAAAGGTCCTCCAGCCTGATTCCAGCCAACCATTGATTCGTTTTGTGGCACCAGAACAAATCGACGTTCATTGGAAGGGTCATTTTGTGATATATCATCACCTAGTTCATTCGATTCGTCAGGTGGGGATTGCTTATTTCCGTCGCATGATTCATTATTTTGAATTCTGTGTTGTTGCCTTTCTTCTCCTGGGGAGCCAGGCGATAAAGTAAGACCAGAGGATGCGGACGGATATGACTGCGGTATCACTGAAATATTACCCCCACTGACACTTTTTCCACTCAAAGTAGATTCGATTCTTCCATTATTTTTATCATTCTTTCTGTTTTCAGAATCTGAACGAGAGAAATTACTTAAACGTTTATTATGTTCGCGGTGCTTTTTGGTTAACTTGTGACTTTCACTTTGTCCGTCTAACGAACGTGTGCTAAAGGAAACTCTTTTGTGACCACTTGTGCTACCCATATTAGTCTCATCCCCGCGTCGAGCATTACCGTCACTAGCAGTACAACTAACCTTCTGTTTCTGCTCTAGACTACAATGTCTAGCAAGAAGTGGTGTGCGACTTCTGGTTTGATCATCTTCACTTTCACTACCACTAACATCACTTATCACTGTGTTTGACTTAGACTTAAGCTCGCTACTCGTTTCTAGAAGCTTTCCACTGTTTCCAGGAGTTTCAGGTCCAGAACCTTTCACAATATATAACTGAATATCTGAAATGTCTTGTAATGGGTCGTCATCCTCTGAAGGCGGATTACTGTGGTTCGACAATTCCTGATTATCTTCTTGACGAGTATTTCTAGATGATTCGGAAGTTTGCTTACTCTGCGTCGGCGATTCTAACCTACGGGGATCCGTAGACTGGTTAGTATTAGACGAGAAGTTTGTATTTTGTGGTATGCGAGATGCAGACTGTGAACTGGAAACGATTGCAGTTTTAGAGCTACGGGCTACAGAAGTCTCTAGAGCACTTTGAGTTCTTCTAAACCGTTGGTGTTTATTAATAGATTCTTCTGAAATTTTAAACAAGGAACACAAAGTTAGACCATTTAAACATACGTTGAAAAAATATCAATGCATTTTAAATAACAATTTACCATCACGGGAAAGTACATGGCCAAGTTCGAGCGAAGCAGTTCCAGTTAGGTTGGCACATTCAGTACTGCTAGTTGTCAGTCCAGAATCCAGGCTGAATATATTATTGAGTTTTCGGGGTTCCGACTGAAACTCACTTTCGTCCTACACATCAAAATACATGCATTTAAAAAATTGTTTTTCGTAAACTATGATAAATATTTTATCTTTTATGTTTTACCATCGACAAAACCGATGGTTCTTGAGATACTGGTGATAGACTAGTTATTTCTTCAGCATCAGCAACCAAAGATGTGTCCAGATTAATTTCACTTTTCAGTACATTATCTGGTTCCACAGTTCGTGCTTCATGAATAACAACAGTTGCCAATCCAATGCCATCTACATAAATTTGATAAAAATTCAAAATGAAAGACATTTCGGTAGGAATAAGTTCCAATAGCGCAGAAATATTCAACCATTCAATATTCATTCAATCATTCATACCAATTTCGATGTCATGATCGTTAACAGTGTTTCTAGAATCTGATTTTGTAGCTTGACGGGAAGACGAAATACCACTACTAGCTCTACTGCTTGTGCTACTACTGTCACTATTTGAAGTACTCTCTTTTCGGTGGACATCTACTTTTAAGTCACCCCCTTATAAATATACATAAAACAATTAACGGCACACGGTTTACTTTTTACAACAGTACAACAATTCTATAAGTCTACAAGTTACTAATTAATTTAATGTGACACGACACAGATTTTAGAACTTTGCACATGTTGGGTTCTCTATTTCAAATTTAAATAATTTAAATTGGCTTGATCTTTTGAAAACGCACCTATAGCAAAATCATCAGTTTCATCCGTTCTGGTTCTCGCTACCCCAGGGCGACCTGGTTGCATAACCTGGAGTTCAATTCCTTCCCTGTAAGAAAGCACAATTATGTATGAGTTGACAGATAAGCAGTAATCACTCACAAATTAGCTGAGTTTATCATACATTATTAACATTATTAGTAAATTAGAAATGTGTATTACGACTGATTTAAGCCCAGATTTTGCGGACGCGACTTTTTGGTTTTCACAGTTTTGATTTCCTCCAATGAAGCTTTAGGATCTTCCTTAATTGGTTCAGGAATAGGCTCCGTTGAATCAAATAAGTAGTGTAACCGGGCATTAAGTATCTTAATGGTGGAGAACAGTACGCCAACCGCGCCACAGTAGATGGACCAGATCAATACGCTGGACGAAAAATACTGAAAATCAAAGTCAATAGTATTTCCAATAGAGCAATTCTACAACAATCCAACTCTCGAAAAATTAAATATATGTTTACGATATAGAGGCTGAGCGGGAATGCCACCAAAAACAGCCATAAGTAAAGATGGACGGTGTTAATAAATAAGGGTTGCCTCGGGTCGTGAAACCATCCCCCTGTGAGGGAAGCCCAACAACCCTGTCGCAACACCTCCACCAACTGGGAACCCATCTCATCCCTTCCTAAGGTCAAAGGTCCTTAGCTTGACAGATTCCACAACATCCTGAAACGTTAACAATCAAATCTTAGAAGAATTCGGTTGGTTTATGGGAAATGTTTTTGTAAGCTGTGTAGCTCATATTTAAAATGTCAAAAGTCAACATTTTGTTTTAAAACATAGAGCACGCTGCTGTAACCTGCTTTCAGCCTCAACCATCATTAATTAACGATATACGATAAAGTTCTAAACTCGGAGAAGACTGACGACAAGTATGTCAAAAGTTCTCAGTTCTCCAACCAAATTACAAATTAGAAACTGAACTGAATTGAAGTAATTGAAGTTCAACATATAACTACATAATTATTTGTTTTCAGCCTCATTTAAACACATACACAAATTTGTTATATCCCCTTTGTTTATCGTTGAGCAATTTGATGAGGGATGTTCAACGTTCAACCAATTATTTACGACGCTGAGAGTTAAAGCTATAAAACCACTCCAGTTTAAAATTGAATGTCAACTATCAACGCAATCGACAATTAACAATGAACCAAACATATCTGACATTTTTGGCTATTTAGGGATAAGATAAGATAACGTGTTAAAAGAATCAGTTACAGTCTTAATGTCATTGGTCTCCCTACTATAATACGGATAACGATTGACGATTCGTTTAAAAACTCACGCTTTCTTTGCGAATCCCTCAACATTATCCAATAGTGAATTACAACCAACAAATTTCGGAAAGGATTATAACTAAATGGATTATAATGGAGGGCCAAACACAAAATCAAATTACGAGGAATTCCAAAAGCGCTCACCTACTCGGGCGACAGCTGACAGGTGCCTAAGGACTCCATTTAAAAACACTTTCTACTTCATTGATGAGTTGAATGTTAAGTTGAACGTAACTTATAAACATAAACCCCTCATTTCTTCACACGAACAACAATTCACTATTCTATAATATCAGCTGCTTTAAGAAATAGGCATGGATCAGTATTAACCCATGAAACACGAATTTAGCAGTTAAAAACACATTTTCTCCCAATGCGTTAAAAGAAAACATGTCAAACATTCATATCTAACCGTGAGCAAAGGAAAATATTCAAATTAATTAAATATTAAGTATTTTCGCAAATGGACCCACAATAATCCAACCGTCACACTATACACGACAACGTACAACACGTATAATTTTTTATGGGATATAGCAAGTGTATATAAGACTTATGTTTTATAAGATCCGATGATGATTCAGTGATTTGCAATAAGATAGGATTGCATACGCAAAAACGAGTGCACTCGTACAGCCTGTGCATAACACACGTATTCTTATACACCGAACTTTTTACAAGGAATATGTGAGCAAGGATTTATCCTTGGTCCTTAGTCCTAGATGTATGCATATCGCACATTTTCACAAACGTGAACGCACGACGACATCCTTGATACATATATTAATACTATATATATTTTACCCTTTTCTCACATCTCTTTGAAAATGTATCAAAATTGTGAGATGAGATGAGGGTAGCACAATATGCAATGGTAAAAAGTGCACTTCTTCACGCCTTGTCAAAAAAGCACACAAATCCCGCACTGACCGTCATAAAAACATCACGATGAAATACATTTAACTCGTTTCTGTGAGTGCATTGTGTTTCGTTGTATGGATCATGCAAAGGGGTAATATATGGGGTAACAACATATTACACAGAACTTGCAGCCAGAGAGGAACATTTATAAAAGTCTTGTTCTTGTGCATATATGATAGTCGTCGTACTACATTTGGCATTATTTTACAACGCAGTCTTCAACATTTCTTCATTTAGTCTTGTGCGACTCAGATAAGATTTTCATGTAAAAAACGCATGCTCACACGTTTGTATTTAAAAGTAGAAAAGATTTGAAGAGTTGAATGAGGTGGAGGAAGAGAGAAAGGAGAAAATGTGTATCTTGATGCAAGAAAGAGCCAAGTGATGTACCCTTTTACAATCTACTTCTTCATCTGTTTTTCCGTAAAGTTTTGCATTACATTTGTTTTGTACGATTTGGAGTGAGCAGCTTCACACAAGGAAAGTTTATATTATCCCTTCACATCATCCCCATCTTTATACTTAGGTATATGCTGTCTTAACACATCATGTTGTTTTGTGTTATGAGAGAATCGTTGTAATCACAAGTACTTCTGCTCACGTTCATTGTACTCAGAATGAGGCAAAAAGCTCACAAGACATAAAGGATAATGGCTATAGATATTTTTTTAAAAAAAGTATATTAAAACAGTATACTAATAAATACAGCACACCAATTCAAATGTAGCTTTCGACGATTTCAATACATACGACAGGAAAACGAGACCTTTGTTCACATTTAAATATGTTTGCAATACTAATTAGCTTAACTACCCACTAGCTTTGTTTTGATTTATCACATGCCAT
>JAHZNA010002627.1:0-14644 GCA_027743935.1 Sinodicranocentrus sp. ZH6
CATGTAATTTTCTCATTTACAATAGCGGAAGTAAGGGAATAGATAGTGACAGAGAGGAGAAACCCTTTTCTCAGAATGTTTGCGTAATATCATTTTCAATAGGGAAAAATAGATCAAAAGCAGAGCAGTCAGCCCCTTTGGTAATATCATCGATAAACAGTGGTAGCTCCATGCCTCTATTTGTTCAATGAGTTCTGTCACTCTGTTGGATGGACGTGATGAAACATGAATGCATTATAAAAGCTAGTATTTTCCATTTGTATGATTTTCTATTCAAGCTTTTATTTCATAACAACAAAACAACGAATGCTGAAGATAGATTCAAAATTAGTTGATAGCGATTTTCAAGACATGGCAAAGCGTCAACGAATCAACGAATCTACTTCAAAGTTCTACGAATCGCGTCAACTGAGAAAGGTTCAGCCACGATGAGGAAAGTTCGCCCAGGAAGCAATTTAATTTTCGTTTCAGCATTTGCCTTGAATCTAAAGTTTTTCAGTACAGCAGCCATAGCCAGCATCATTTCTTCTTTGGCAAATCTCATTCCAACGCAGTTATGTGGGCCTGTAAAGATCAATCAATATTACAATAAGAGGTATCTTTTAAAAGGTTTGGGTATATTCCTTCAAAAATTACCCGAGCCAAAACTTAAGAAAGCATATGGGTTAAGCTTATCCTTATTCTCAGGTAGGAATCTTTCCGGTTTAAATGTGTGAGGTTCCTCGTAATATTCTTCGTTGTAGTGAATGTGATGAACAGGAACCTGAACCACCATGCCTTTGGGAATATGCAGTCCGGTAGGCTCATGGTACCAGTCTTTGTTACAAACACGCTCCACACGAATCAATGGGGCAAACATACGCAAGGTCTCGTTTATACAAGCTGTCATGTACGTCAATTCTCCAATTGTTTCGTGCTCAATTTTCCCGTTGTGTCGATCCAAGTAGGCATCCACTTCAGCAATAAGCTTTTCCTGAACATCTGGATTTTTCGACAGATGATAAGTCAGGAACGTCATCGTTGATGCTGTCGTTTCGAAACCTATGTTTAAGAAAAGAAAAGTCTTGAATTAGGGCTATTTCTTTAACAGTTCCAAGCAAATAGGAAACCGATTGAGGTTGTCCTTCAAGGAAAGGAAATGTTACCTGCGAAGAAGAATATCAATGCTTGACACATCACAGTTATTTCAGTGATCCCGAGGTTTTTATACTCGTCTGTCTCAGTCTTTTCTAACATCTCATTCAAGGTGTCGACAAAATCATTGAGTTTCACGTTGTTTTCTCTCCTCGTTTTCATCACGTTTCTCAGAACGCCTGCGAAAAATTCCAACGTACCAGCAGGGAAGAACGGGGCAAGGCGTATGAGGAATGGGTACGTATCTGTACACATGCAAAATATAGTCAGTTAAAACTGTATTACGACGGCAGAACTCATATAAACATTAAGATTTTCAATATTTCAAGTTTTGAGATATTTCAATATTTTTCAGTATATTTCTATTACGGGAAGCTGAGAGCATGAAATTTATCTCTGCTTCTTCTGAAGTTATATTTTTCAGATGTTTCACAAATATATTTTCTGGATCATGGAGAGAATTGAGTTTTGTTCCAAAGACACATCGTGCAATCACGTCGCTCGTAAGAGCTGTAAACATTCTAGTTTAAAAAAGCATTCGTATGAGTAAAAACATCCCTTCAAACATCAACGACGATAGAGTACAACATGTACTGATGCATGATTGATACATAATTGGTTTTGTAATTTGTATACCTTTTGGGAAAGAAGGGTTCTTTCTTGTTCAATATTTCTTTCATTGTACCAATCCAGTCGTCAATGGTCTCAGTCATTGCAATACTCATATGTCGAATCTTTCCCGTGGTCAAAGACGGCGTTAAAAAGTTTCTCACAACTTTCCACTTCTTATCTGTGAATAAAGAAATGGGGCTTCACTACATTGTATTTCTTATAGCATTGATAAAACTGTTTCGTATTTCTTTTACATGGAAGAAGATCCGTCATTTCGTTGATTAACTCATGGCCAAAATCTTGAATTCTCTTGTTATGGAAGTGGTCGAAATCCTTAATAAAAATCAGACGAACAAGTTCTGGGTCAGCAATGTAAATATGCGGCACCCTTCCTTCATAATACTGCAAGAAAAAAACACTTGTTAAAAAATGGAATATAGCAACATAACATAAATGACACAAAAAAGATTCATCTTATCCCTCACCCCATAAATCTTCCCATATTTCTTCACATTGGCGGTATCCTGCTCGTGAACGATTTTCTTGTGAACAAAAGGATCACTTCCTCCGATAAAAGCTGGTTTCACTACTACCGGTACCCCTTTAACCCTTTCCAAAGTACCATAATTCCAACGAGCGTAAATCACTGCTGTAGTTACCACCCCTATCAACAAGGTCACTATAAAGTAATCCTACTACGGCCAAAATATCTATCATCTTGCCTTCTTGAAAATACGGGACTGCTAACTGCGACACTGTTTATGGCCGTGCCACCTGTTAACGACTAACCGATGCAGGCAGTAGTTTCATAATGACTTGCACTTTGTGACACAATCAATTACATATGATATAACTTTTTCATGCAAGAAGAACGATAACATTTTCCCTATGATAAATTAAAAACCATGCAACACTTAAAACCAATGTTCAATCTAGAGGACTAAGCAGGCGTCGTTATCTGCACACGGTGCACCGAGCATGGTAACATCAGTAGAGATAGATTTTGCTCTGTCATTTTATCGCCTCAAGTTAAAAATTATCTTCCATATTCAGCATAGGAGTATAATTTAAATTTCAACATGTAAAAAGCCATTACTTCATCTCGTTACTACTATCGAGACCGAGACCATCCATCACAATGTTTCTTCAGTCAAGTCAAGGTCACGCGACATGATACGCATATGTATGCTACCTACATACCGAATATGCATAAATGTATTTATTGCTTTGCTGGACAAAATCTCCGCAGGACATTGTCATAATGAATGAATCCAATGGATTGCATGTTTCTTGTCAGTCGTGAATGTGCAGATTACGTAAGATTATTTATTTAAAAATGTAGTCCTCATTGTGACTCTGGTGTTGCATAAATTGAGATGATTGTTTATGTGGGTGTTTAGATTGTCCTTGAAATCATATTGGAGGGAGTGTACTGAAGAAGTTAAATGCGTTTTTCTTGTTTTTGCACGACTTTTATGATTTAGGAGTATGATGAGAATGTGCTTGAAGTTGACAAAGTGATGTTATTCTTACTTTTTACTCGGTGTATGTTTAAACTACTTCATGAGCTTGATTCAAGTTCAAGGTAAATATTCGGACAGATGTTAAAGATAAATTGACAACTGTTAATTAAAATAACAAACTACGCAACCATTCTTGACTGTTTAATTTATATTGTCAGTTTGTCAGATCACAATTTTGTAGGACTAGTACAAATCTAATGAAATTGAGAACTATTATGGTGATTAAATATAGTATACATTTCCTTGTGATTAACCAAAATAAATTTCCACATTTGAAACTTCCCTTTTTGTTGACTGCATTTTGCAAAAATGATTCGCTTCTTTTCCCTGTAAATGGAAAATTGTGTTATTGATATATTCAATTGCTGAATGAATGGTTAATTTAGTTGTTAAAAAACGTACAGTTGGTCAAGCAAACAATGTTTGAAAGTAGAATCATAAATGATGAATTCCTGGGATTGGTCAACTTGGTCAAGGGGACGACTCCCTTGTAAGTTAATTACGTCTGGAAAGTATTCTACAAACTCTCCATTCAAGTTTGCATTCAATTTAGTTTCATTATACTGAGAATTTCTCATAGCCAACTGAACCTGGTAAAAGAACTTTGGTGGATCTAATGAGACGTGAAAAAAATACAAAAAAGTTTTCCACGAAGGAACTTTTTCTTTTTCGCTAGCTTTGTTCATGAAATAATTGACTTACTCTCCTTTTTTATCCGGACCAGCCACTCTTGGCCGAATTTCATAGCAGTTGGATCTATCATATCGGAACAGTTATTAGGCATAGCTATACCTTTCTTGAAGAGGGTTGCATTGCCATATGTCGACTGGATAATTGGTCCGGCAGTCAAACACTAGAAATTTTAATTTAAGAGTTTAAAAATGTGCTTGTATTTGGACCGTAAATGCCATGCATCCAAAACGCTAACCAAACAACTCTCAAGTACGTACTTGTTTTGTTTCTGTATTCTGAACCATGTAAAGTGCACCATCACTTAAGCCTAAGCTCTCTTGGCTGAACGCAAATAAAACACAAAGAAAGGAATACAATTGGGCTTGACTCATTTTGCTGATGTTACAATTTCAAGTGGAGAACTACAGCAAATGAAAGGACAAGGCTTGGATTTTAAGTGTGAATTTCTGAAGATGTAAAAGTCAAAAATTGCATAATAGCATGATGAATGATGATGACATCTGATGCAGTAAATGTAATGACTCGTGTGTTCAAATCATGCAACACGCGAACGTCTTCAGAGCTCATTATTTACCATATTACATTCACGAATCATTTACACGTCAACTTATGAACACCACATCTTCCAAAATGTCGTCTATCCATTGTTTTATCTTTTCTATTAGATTGCCATTTCCAAAACAATCGATAAGGAAAACGAGATATGGTGGGAAAAAACACGTTTCCCAAACTAACAAATATTTGATGACTGCCTTGCCGCATATATGCTTTGTCAATGTCAATAGGAACAAAAATGACTAAAAATAAGGAAAAGTGCAATTAAGTGCACGGACACTATTGACATAGGTTACTGTCAGTTTTTTTCCCTCATGTCACCTGCGGTCTAGAACTGTCGAAGATTCCCGTTTCAAGGTTCAATGACTGCATTGCTGAGTACTAAGAAATCAGAAAAAGTTTCATGTGGACAGAGCATGCTGCATGAATAAAATATCAATCGCCCTAAATTTATTTTTCCTGTAGTCCACTTCACATAGCCCTTTATTTTGAATCCAATTCCAATTACATAAAAAATGCACAATATACATGTTTTCATAACTGCATCAATAACTACAACGCCCGCCTTTGTCATGTAGTATTAAAGAATATTATGGGTATTTGTTCGATTTTACCGATTTTCCGGTTCCATATTTGTAAGCTTGTGTACACAATACACATTTTTATAAGTCGGGTTATCGTTCGTTAAAAGTGTTGTAGTTTGACTGCTACTTTTACTTTGAACCTTGAGGAACAATATACAACATGCAATATAAAAATAGCTTCTGATTGTGAGTTCTGTCAAGTATCTGAATATATTTCGATAAGTTTGCCATAAATCATCTCAATAGTTTGACGTTCTAAACCCATATTACTTTATGGGGAATAGTATAATCATGAAAATCATCCTTTTCTTTGCTTCAGAATCTTAAATTAAACGTCTTCTATGAACGAATATATGGTTAACATAGATTATATATAGGCAAAGTCTTCTTCAAACTTTTTCAGTTCCACCACGACCCATTTCTAATTTACATTTATCCTCCGTCGTGCAGTCCGATTGGTCTTTTCGGTCTTTACGCTGTCTCTTAAAGAACCAATAGCATTTATACAAGTGGAAACCTTAATCACACCTAAAATAATATTGATTTGTTAATAGATAAATTATTGATTTCCGGAGGAAATTTTCCTTAAATACGAAATCTCTCGCTGAGTGAGCGATAATCCAATTCCGCAGTTTATTACCTGAATCGGATGCATAGGAAAGTAGGAAATAGGTACGTTGATGGAAATGACGGCAGTGCAAGCTACTCTTTGAAATATCCAAGACCCACCGCATTTCTACTTTATTCAAGGTAAAACCCAACATGTTTGATATATGAGAGGGCTAACTCCATCCAAAAATTGTGTTACATAAAACATGGATTTGATATGCTCATACTTATCCATATGTTAGGTTATCCTGTCCAGCTTTTACGCAAACCGGTAAATTGGATACGAGTTTACGCGGCTCCAATCACCATCATCAAGGTAAACCCTTTATGGATTGTAATGTAGATTAGGAGAATATTCCGAAAATTGACAGGAAAGTAGCTAGATCAAAGCTAATATTGACTGAAATTTTCCTCGTCCGAATTTCCATCAATTTTACTCCAACTTCCCAATGGGGAAAAGCCAACTGTCCCCGGCTTCCTTTTCGTGCTTTTATAAAGATTTCAATTGAAATCCATCCATTTATCTCATGTATAAATTACTCTTGCCCTTTATTTCTCTCGACAATTAATCAATAATATTTACGACAGTGGTGACATAAATTTGAGAGGATAATGAAAGTTTCAGCAACGGAGAGTAGGGCAGTCAGTAGCTTGACGTGTTTTAGGGTTAGAAATTGTGAAATGAAGGGAGTTGATTGGAATCCTACCCCAAAGCGCAATCACTTTGAAACCAACAGCTCCCCTTGCTTCATTACTGCGTTGACAGTTGAGAACTTTAAGAAGAATTAGCATGACGTATTTTATGTCTGGATTATTAAGTGTCATGTGAGAAATTTCTTTCTCTTTGATATGCAGGCATAAATTCTCCCTTTCTCTCTGGGTGATTTTTCTCCTTCAGAAGAGTTCGTAATTACTCATTGGAACAAAAAAATAATGTTATTTCAACGTTCTTTAGTGCTCCGAACATTTATATACCTTTTTCTTTTCAACATCCTTCAATTCTCCTCATCAAAGCAACTTTCTTTTGGGGATACGTGTAAGCCTCGAGCAGTCTCTCAAATTCGCCATTTTCAGCATAACATACTAATTGGAACAAGTCCCAAGGACGCCTTTAAACCCCAATTGAATGCTGGTGCAAAGAGTAATGAAGAAAGTGGTGGGAAATATTTGGAGAAATCCAAAAAGGCTGAAATTTCCAAAGACTTGAGGAGCAATAAAGGCTTTTCACCCAATACAAGTCACAAATACAAAAAGGAGACTTATAATGAGGATCCTCCTACACATCCAATTTTTTCTCACTCATCATCTCACTCAAAGGGAAAACAAGTTGATGACGATTCTCGGCTAAATGAATTTGAAGAAAGTCGACAAGAGCCAGAGTTCCGCGGGAATAATCGCTTAAGAGTGAATTCTGCCAAGATCAGAACAGCTCAGCCGGTTTCTTCATTCAAGCAAAAATCTTCATCAGAACACCCAAAACCTCTTTCCAGTTCCAAGAATCGATCGGATGAACTCATCTCAAAAGAAATGAGTAGTTGGCAGGTGGAAAATGTGGACGGGGTCTTAATGAGCTCGGAAATGAAAAGAAGAGAAGGAGAGGCGGCAGAAAAAGGATTGTTTACTCAACACATCTTCGATACAATACCTCCATTGAAAAGGTGTCCTTTATCTAAACCCTGCAAGCATTCTGGGAATGAGGAGCATTCAAGTGGAACACAAGATAGGACAAAAGTTGCGCCTCAGTTTGTAAACAGAAATGAAAAGCTAGACGAAGTAAATAACAAATTTTGGAACAAGCATGATACCTCGAGGGAAGGAATGGATAATCAGCCATTTGTTGAGGATCATTACAATACAGCTGTAACCACATCGTCACCATCTCAAGTAACAAAGACGAATGGGACATTTAATGCTTCTGTTGACAGAGGAAGGGAAGACGAGAAGGTTGGAATTGTTAATGGAATTTTCCTCGTTTCCTACAAATATGAACAAACACAGGATGAGGATGGTAAGCTAAACATTAGAAAATTAGAGAAAGCGACTTCTTCCGGCTCGTCGGATTTATTTAAACTGAATGGAGACCAGGTAGCAAATTCCTTTACATCATTGTCATCTCCTCTTGCAGAAAAAGGTATGGAAAGAGGTAGTGCGGAAAATAACAATATATTACAAGAACTAAGAAGTGGATTAAGCTTCTCAATTCCAACGGAGAAAAGGACAATCCCTGGAAGAAATTTGAATGAGGACTGTCTCCCTTACAATATTAGTCAAGTTGGGAACATTACTGGTAGTGGGTTTAGCATCATCTGTAAACGGCACAAAGAACATTTCAATCCTGGATTTCTAAGCACTCGTCTACAAACCGAGGGGGAAATGGAAAGTTCTCCAGCTGCAAGTACAATTCAATTAGGAAAAGTCGTTAAAAAGAGAGATACTTGGGAAACTTCTTGGGAAGTTGTTCAAAGCCAAGCTATCCCTTCATCTGACACCTCGCTTCATTCAGGTTGGATGAGAACGTCAGCAAATGCTGGGGAAAAAATCAACACGTTACTTGGCCAGAATTATTTTAAACCCAGGTATGAAAATGGAACAAGTGGTGTTGATGTCAAAACTGAAAACGAAACAGGAGAAAGTGCTGAGCAAGCAGGGACTAGAATGAATGGGCAAGATTCATGGGAAAAGTTAAGCCATCGTAAACCTTCCCAGGGTCTGCAAACAATGAGCTTGATTCTGGAAAATCGTTCCCTCAATAAAAATCCAACTATAGGGAATACTAAGGAGCTTACTGAAATAAATCAGGGGGAGGCAGAGGGAAGAGAAAACCCTGTGGTAAATTGGGAGCAAACTTATAATCAGGAACATAAACTTTCCTCACATGATTCTCAACCAAATGACATTGAGAAAGACGCTAAAAATGCGAAGAGAAAACCCTCTGTGAATTATTTAACTCGGTCAGCCATTCAAATTGAAAAGGATGGAAAGCGGGATATTGTTGGCTTGCATAACACATCTCCTAATGCCCAGTATAAAAGAAAATCCGAAGATAAAGAGATGGAAGGTTCTGCTTTTGTTGAAAGTTTCAATATAAATTCTTCAAATACCGCAAACAACAGCAATGACTATAGCCCAACTTCACACGTTTTACCAGGAGTATCCTATCCCCAAAGAGTGTTCGCCAAGACGAGGCAGGGCATTGAAAAGTCAAAACAAAACACGTGGGTTATTCATACCAGCGGAAAGACAGCTCAAGGAATGAGTACATCAGCGGTTAATTATGGATTTCCTTCACGTTCCCGTTCTACACGTAGGATGGGAAAGCAAGTGAAAATTCTGAATAGCAAAATGAATGATGGGACAGGTGGGAAGTTGACATTAGATGAAGAATCTATGCTTCCGTATGAATCTGGAGCCACTTCCAAACAAGTTGAAGTACAAATGGGAGAGAATGAAAGAGTGACAACGTCAAGAGGATTGTTGGTTGATACTCCGAGTAACTTGAGACTCAAAAGAAGCAGACGGGATGTGTATTCTATGAAACGAAGTGGAAAAAACGAAAACAGCATGACAAGCACTGATGTTAAAAGTGCTTTCGAAAGTGGGCAAACATTGATCGTAAACAATGTACCGATGAAGATAGCTCAGAGAAAGCAATCTCGGGCTGGCTATTATCCTAAAAGTGGACACAGTGGAATGGAAAACGGGGAAGACATACAAATGAATGTTACTAGCTTTGAGTTGACAGACAAGACTAATAAAAGCCAAGGTAAATAAGTACATGAGAATACAGCCTGTGAAAATAAATGTATTATGAATATTTTTCTGGTTACTTTTAGAAGAAGTGGAAACAAAACCTAAGCCACTTATGTCAAGGTATTTAGCAGAGCGACGGAAAAATGATGACCCAGATTCAGACATAGATACGCAAGTAAAATTAATGAACTCATTAGAAGAGCAGAGTGTAGAGGTGCTTTCGATACATTCAGAATTTCCATTGATGACACTTGACCATCCCGTTCCCACTTCATCAGAAGACCACTCTGTTGCATCCAGAGCAGTTTATATTTTGACTACAAAAGTACCAGACACAGATAGACAATCAATAGGAACCACGACTGGGGAAACCTTGAATATCTCATTACTGTCAACAACCGGAGAAAGCGTTACCACCGAAGGGACAAGTGGAAACCGGAACTTAGATAGTTCATCTATATCAAATGCAGCTGAAGAGAAGACAGCTGCTACCCCAGAAATGAATATCGTCACTTCTCCAATACCTTACTCTGTAGCACCTGACTCGCAAGATGTAGGAACAACACCTGGAACGACAAAACCGTCTAACGATGACGTCCTTCCCACTTCCGAATCAATGACTAAATCAAGTCCCACTCCGCCCTCTACATTATCATTTATATCATCACAGCCTACTACGTTAGAAGCAAAAAGCGATTTGGAAAATTCTCCAAGTATGGAAGCGGAAGTTGCAGTAACGACTCCAGAATCAGCTACTCCCACCCCATTCTCATCTACAATTCATCAAAGTGAAGAAGAAACCATCAACTCTGGAATGACAACAGAGATCCCGTCTATTAAGGATGTGACAGCTCCTTCCTCGAACATACCTTCTGAAGAATCTGTTACTATGAAGGAGTCAATAACGGAAAGTGCAGTAACAACAACTTCAGTAATGGCCACGACTGAAAAGATTTCCGCTGCTGAAAGTCCGCCTGCCACTCACACAGATCAACCGCAAGGGACAACCTTGATGCCAACCTCTTCACGTAAAACTGATGAAGGAGAAATGCAAACTTCAACAATGGCTACATCCGAGCCTTCTGACGGAAAAGGAAATGAGCGAGAGGAAATTCCGGTAGCGGATGCTCCCATGTTAACAACGGAGAAACCTGAAAGCGCCGCTGAGAATGATGACAATGATAGTCCTCAATGTGACAGAGACCTTGGCCTGGAGTGCTCCGACCGGATGGAAAAGTGTGTTTGCAGATCTGGGCTGATGTACAACGAGAACGAGAAGAAATGTATGAGTCTTGTAGGAAGTAAATGCTCCACTGGAGAGGGTTCTAATGGAGAAAGTAAAATGTCCAGTGGAGGTTGTCCTTTGAATGCGGAATGTAAATTAGAAACATCTGAAAGTCAAAAAGGCATTTGCCAATGTATTCCAGGATTTGTTCAAGCCGAGGATAAAAGTAGTTGTTTAGCAGGGTGGAATACAAACTGCTCTCAAGGAAAAGGTGACAGCTTGGGGAATAAATGTCATCCTGATTTTGATTGCTCATCTAGTGGAAAATGCATTTGTAAAGCTAACCATACAATTGGAATGCCGCATTCTTTGGAAGGAATGAGTAATGCACGGTCTGAGTTGAAATGTTTGCTTGACTATGGCTCACACTGTGATTCATCACAGGATCTCTGTAATGAGCACAGATTTCTGAGATGCTCCAAGCCAAGTGGCATTTGTGAGTGTGCCGACTCCAGTAATCAGGTGTATAATGGAAGCATTCGAGAATGTGTTGCAAGAGCAGGATCAACTTGTACGGTTGCTAAAGATCAAAGTAAAATGGCTGATAAAATGCTGATGTGTATCGGAAACTCAACTTGTACAAGATTTGGGAATGAGACGCACGTCAATGTTGGCACCTGTAAGTGTCTCGACATGTATGAATCACATTGGCAAGGCTATTGCGTGTTGAAGGGAAAGGGAAATGGGGCCATGACACAATGGAGTTTTGGGGTGACAGGGATGGGCGTCATTTTGATAAGCTTTCTGTTTGTACACGCGTAAATTAATAAATTACATTTATTTCGAATCATACAAATCTAAAGTTATTGTATTAATTTGAATTGGTTGCACTATCGTCTTCGTACTCGCACTTTCGAAAAAATTATGACTCATCAATAAATTTGACGCTTAACAGTAAACCCTTGTTAGCAATACTTCTACAAAATGATATAATGTGACAAATGATTTTGTCGATTTTTGTCTCAAACCTTGACGTTTGATCAAGTACAAATAATTGTAAATCGAATATCGGAGGAAAAACACATCACAAGAAAGCTTATCTGTAAGCAGGGTTTTAATACATAATTTGCTCGTTGGAGGGTATATTTTCATCAATTTCATGAATGTAATAGCATGTATTACAGCCAATATCAAAAGTAGAGATAAGTAGCTTATCTCACGTCGCAAATAATGATTACACCTGGTAAATATTCGCAATACATTCTTAAAATCCTGTCGAACTTGTATCATTTCATTTCAGTCAAGCACAGTAATGGAAAATGATTAAATAATACTTAAACTTGAAAATATTTATTTCCCCATTTTGTGACAATTAATTGTGTACTGTATAAATACAATTTTGTTAGACTAAAATAAAAAATTTGGAACATGGAAAGAGTAAAATTTGTGGTAAGTTTGTCACAAGGTTTCACCCAGGTTTACTTTCAACGAATTATTTCCTCACGCATTTTATTCTATAAGCAGCTTCCTGTCGTGTTGTTCGCCTGGTTTGCCATAGCCCTGGGAGAATCTCAAATATACGTGGAATATGGACAAAAATGTCATAAGGGGAATGAGACGACTCCTTCAGCTATTTGCTTGTCAAAAGATCCAGAGGATCCTATTAAATGTAATAACTTGGAAGCTACACCGATCGCACCTGGCCTGTGCATGTGTGACGACGATTTGATCAGAGTTGATGGCCGTTGTGTAAGTTATCATGGGAAAAGATGTACCCTTAAATCAAACGATGGATCGCCTGAGAGGAAATGTACAAAATTTTCTGAATGCTGGCCCAATGCCCAATCCACTCTCGAAAAAATCGAAGGAACCTGCCACTGTGATTCATATGCTTCGTATGATGAGCAAACTGGCCTTTGTAAGCTAAAATACGGGTCCAACGGATGCGAAAAAAGGACGGACTGTGACATTTTAGGGTTGTTAACATGCAACGAGGGGAAATGTGTTTGCGCTGACGAAGAGTTTCAGAAATGGGACGGAGACAAGACATGTGTTTCTTTGTTTGGAGGTAATAGTAACTACAAATTGCGAATAATTTTTCTAAATTACCATCTTTTATAAACTCATGTTTTTGGTAAATCTAGGAAATCGAAGGAACCTGCCACTGTGATTCATATGCTTCGTATGATGAGCAAACTGGCCTTTGTAAGCTAAAATACGGGTCCACCGGATGTGAAAAAAGAACGGACTGTGACATTTTAGGGTTGTTAACTTGCAACAAGGGGAAATGTGTTTGCGCTGACGAAGAGTTTCAGAAATGGGACGGAGACAAGACATGTGTTTCTTTGTTTGGAGGTAATATTAAAGTAACTACAAATTGCGAATAATTTTTCTAAATTACCATCTTTTATAAACTCATGTTTTTGGTAAATCTAGGCTCCTGCGCAATTAACCCACCCTACCCAGTGACACCAAAATGCCTGGGAGTTGACATAACCACGGTTTGCAATAATGCAACGAAGGTCTGTGAATGTAAAGAAGGGTTCATTGACACTCCAGAAAAACTTTGTGGTAAACCATTTGACGCCAATTGCACTGCTAATAATGAGTGCCATCCTCAGTTTGAATGTAAAGGAGAAACAGACAAAAAGTGTGTTTGCCCCGATGGACAACACTTCGACGGAGATAACTGTCGCCTTTTGGTTAATCAACAATGCAATCTTACAACATCATTATTATGTACTCCACATTCATTTTGTGTCAACGGATCCTGTCAGTGTGACGCCAGTTACACGGCATCTGCAAACAAGACATGTGTAGGTTTGTATGGTTCTTCTTGTAAAGATGTAGGTTGCAATGATGAAGATCATCTTAGCTGTAACGATCAAGATAAAGTTTGCGAATGTAAAGCAGATTATGACTCTGATAACACAGACAAGAAATGCATAGGTCATATTGGGCAAGCTTGTAGAAATTCTGAAGAATGTGTTGCAAACTCAAAATGTACAAACAATGCCTGTGCATGCGAAAATAGACAAGAACAGCTAGCTCAAGCTTGTGTTGCACTTCATGGAGCAAAGTGTGATGAAATAATAACGAAGTGTAGCACCACTCGTTTTTTGACCTGTCTTAATTCTACTTGTCATTGTCTTGTTCCTGATGATCAGCTATTTAATCCAATATCTGATTACTGTGAAGCTAAGGCCGACACTTCATGTGGGGCATCTGCCAGTGGAATTAAATGTGTTGAGAACTCTACTTGCAGCGATCCAAGTCCGCATGCATGTAAGTGCACATCGAACCATGTAAAAGATTCCGAGGGTCGTTGCGTTCCTGGTAGAGGTGGTGGTTCAAGTGTTGCTAGCTCGACGGGGTTGATAATCGCAGTGGTTATCGTATTGTTCAGTAAATTTTGAGTCGTGATTGGTCAAATACTAACTGATCAAAGGTGAGCACAACATACTAAGTAGTTTTATCTGACTTCTGTTTATGGTTTGGTTTTTTACTTCTTTCGAAGGTTTTACGAAGGCATGTTTGATATAAATTGAAAAATAATACTGTGTATTACTATTATGAAACTTATGTAAATAATAGAGTTTGTAAAGCATTAATGTATTGAAAATAAATCAAGTGTATTGAACTTGACATTATGAGTGGGCTTTCAAGAGCATAATAATCATTATGGTACAACTCCAGAAATTTCATTACTTTTCCAAACTCCATTGTCGACAATTTTCATCTCAAGCCTCTAGGGTAGTTTGTGTTCGGAACGAACCTGGAGTTACATAAATTCTTAATTGCATGACGTAAGCTCGTATCACATGAATTTATTTACTCAATATCCCAATCAATTACTGATAAGATATACATATAGTTTTGATAAGACAATGTTTCTCATCCTTTGATAGACATAATTCACAAAATCTTTAGTAATAATGTCAGAGCAAATTATTAACTCT